>JAFVLL020021903.1:0-12713 GCA_021397915.2 Tor tambroides
TTTTCTGTGTGTATTGTCAGTATTGAGAGACGGTAGAACGATCGTGATGTTTACACTGACTGAAGGGGGATTCGGTTTTGATGACGCGTGGGGGGGAACATTTCCAAGACGAACCTGGTTCTTGTTTTAAAGCAAGGAGATGGCGTCCTCTGGAGAACTTTACGCAATCAACGCCATACAGACACATCCAAGCGCACCACACGACTGCCACACGACCGATTGGATAGGACAAACACCCCTCACTTCCAAAGTTTTACAAATATTAAGCCATATGCTTATCTTCGGGTCAAAAGGGGGCGGACATTCTACTGACTGAACTTTTGTGTTTGTTCATTGTCCTAAAAAGATTTTAATTTGTTGATTTTTGAGTCTCAAACTGGTCTCATTTCTGTAAATGTGACAGCATAACCTGCCTGTGTGATTGTGTGCGACTGCCCGTTGCTTTTTTCTATTTTTTAGATGCACATAATGTCTGGTAGCTTCGTTATATCAGAGTGTTGGCAAATATCTGTTTAACTGTTGAGATTTTACTTTCTTTTTCCTCATTCTGTGGTTAATCTTGTACAGAAAGGAGTCCGAGCTGCGGTGGCTCTCGGCGTTTTTACTTCTGAAACATCATGAATGTTCAAGAAAGACGGAGAAGAAGCAGTGAGGAGCTTCTGTCCCGGCAGGTGCTTACGTTGCTCTCAGTATCTGAGCGTCACCTCGTCTGCGGCGATCGCGCGGGCGCATTTCTGTTCATCAAAAGAAACCGTCTTAAAACTGCTGCCACGCGGAAGGGATCAGAGGCGTAGATTCAATTTTGCGCTGAGGCGCAAAAGATTTTAGACTATCTTGAGGAAAACGGAAACTTTCTCCTCAAGCTTGAGACAAAATTGCGTTTTTCTTGTGTGAAATTGCATCTGTTTGTGTGTGTTGGCGCTCGAGTCCGTCTACGTGTGCTCCTCGTGTCGAAAGGGAATATGGGCGAGGTCCAGCAATAATGTACTCAAAAATAAATGCCCATGTTGTGGCGTTCTAAAGAAACGATGCTTAGGTGATGTACAAATTAGACATTTGTAGGTGAAAACATTGCACCGTAATTGTCATTCCCCCTCTTAACCGAAGCCATGCCATCTGTGAAAGTGGACTTTGTTTCTATAGCTTGCCAGATTGAAATGTGAATGACGCCAGAAGACTAAAGCCAAGTTAGATGCGGACTGCATTCAGAGCAGGCTACGTCACCGTGAAGTTCACCGCGAGGATCTCGGACGCCGGGTTCCTCGTCTCGTTCTCACTGTCTGTCAGATTGAGACGTAACATTGTTTTCCTAAGTATGGTTTTCTGTTTTAAAAAAAGTGTGAGATATATCTATATATTAGCAATTTAACCAAATTACAATAGAATGGTCCATAATTTTCATTTTGTACTCCTGTTTCTCTTCCTAGCTACCCAGCCATTTTACAACACACAAATTAATTGTGCTGGAATAAAAATCATGCGCAGGCTCTTCTCTGAGTGTTATTGATCTGAAGCGTTCGGCAGAGTTGCATTTGTTCATATCTGAATCATTCTGATCAGGCTTTTAAAGTCGATGTGAATTGCAGTGTTTGTTCTTTGGAATAACATGCACCAGTGGATCATTTGACAGTAAAACTTGGATCATGCTTTAGAGCAATTTTGATATTTAAACATATGCCTCAGCTGCCTGTGTATATTGCACTTTATGTTCAGAAGAACAGCAAGAGCTGGTCCTTTCTGTGAATAGGCTACAAATCGATTCCATTACCTCAGCAATACAAGCACAAATCCCATCTGTTGAGAGAAATATCAGATATGTTCGAATGATCTGACATTGATAGAATGAAGCTAGTTCAATAAAAACACATCAACAGTGAAGCAAATTAAAATGGTATAGCAATTACAGTCTGTATTGAATTAAAAACAAAATCTACAGAATGATGGCAGGACCAATACATGATCATGTTTCATTTTCTTTTTAACCCAAGATTCGTCTAATGTCTTGATTCATTTTCTGCTTATTTAAAATGTGTGCCTCAAAGCGAGTTGTAAAAACTTGCAAAATTCATATGAAAACAACACAATATATAGTTTACCTCCCGAGGTACAAAACCGTTTTCTCAATGCTCACGCTTCATTTTTTGTACAGTTGCGAAAAACAAAACGAAAACAAACCAACATAAAATTATAGCTTTATTAAAAAGAGATTTAAACCCCATTTTGTACCCTGTTCTATGAAAGTGCCAGCTGCTTTGGTTAGTTATGTTCAGTACAATCATATGTCTTTTCGGTAAATCTTAATTGTAAACTAGGTTTTTGGAGGTAGCAGTAGTCTTGAACATGTAGAAATATAAAACGTACTGCAAACTTGAGATAACACACGGGTATTAAAATAAAGAATAAAAGTAAAAGAATGATGGTGAGAGATTTTCCACTTGAAGGGCGTGAAATATGTTGTCCTTTCTTCCTTGCTGGAAATGGTGTTCTTGGAAGCCCTCAGAAATGAATGGTAACACACCAGATCTGTAGACATCCTTCTGAACATTTGAAAGTGGCCACCAATACTAACATCCTGACTGACTACAGTGATTTTACGAGTGCTTTATTGTTTCTACAAAGCCACTAACAAGTCAGATCAGTCTCTTCGTGTGCTGTACCTTTAGTTTTTGAATGATTGTATTAATGCTATTTTAAATAGTTTATAACAAGATGCTTTTAAATACAACGTGAGAAATGTGTCTTTTTTTAAAGACAAAGGATTACGTTTTGAGGGGTCATGTCTTGGAGCAAAACATGGAATTAAAATGTTTAGGTGTCCATACTGTCCTTTCACTTGTGCGGCATTTATAAGAACATTTGAAGCACACAGATGCCATAAACACCCACCTGTGACTCATAAGTGAATATAGCTCTACGGCGGCATCTGTTCCAATGAAATGAAGTTATCTTCAGTCTTTCTGGCTATATGTCTAAAACTCGTATCCTGTGTAAAGCCTTCTAGTTGAAATAGGGGAAAGGGCTTTTTAGGTGAACTTTGGCCCTGCCACACCCAGACGCGCTCGATACTCTAAACACACTGCTGCCACCAAGCGGACAAACAGCCAATGTGCAGTGTGCACTTTTAGTAGCTCCGCAGACGGTACTTTTCTCAGAAGTAACCTATTTTTGTTAAGAAGAATGTAGGAAACCATATCATAGGCGTCAGAAAATATATTCCAATAAGTAAGTTGGGAGAAATGCTAACTATTGATTTAAAGCCATGTTTTACTTCAGTTTAGTCTTTACAGTTGCGTTTACAAACTTCAGAACCGTTTTTATATGCTGTGCTCCCGCTGTCCCTTTAAGAAATACCCTCCCGCTGTTCCCGGGCGTTCTCGCGGTTCTTCGGCGCTTGGCAACGTGCATGCTGTGTCCTTACACGGACCAATGAGATCACAGCCAACGATCAAGTTCAGCCAATCAGAATCCAGCGTTTGTGCGCACGTTTGAAAATCGGCTTGCTTGTTTCTCAACAAACACAAAACTGTAACGTTTTTAAAACTAAAACGCATACAAAACCATACAAGACACCGGAAGTAAAGCACAAAGGACCAGAAGTGAATGAATTACGGTAAGTTAACTTATTGAATGAATTCTGTTGTGTTTGTCAGTACAGTTTGTACATGATAAATAATGTTGTGTTATTAGTCTGAAGTCTGGACCTGCTGCTGCTGTGTGCATGATGCCATCCAAAACTGAAGACTATGAGGTGATGCTCACCATAGGATGTGGATCTTATGGGAAGTGCCAGAAAATCAAGAGGAAATCAGATGGAAAGGTCAATTGAATACAGATTGAACTGCGTTTAGCCTGAACAGTATGGTGTTGTTGTTGTAATGTACTTTTATGTTAGGTGCCAAAGTCAAAAATTCTTTGGATATTTAAGTAACACTTTTTTTTCCTCGAATGTCCTTATTATATAATAAAATACAGTTCATATTACATAATTCAAAGTGTAATATTTCTTTGATGTTTGCTGTGACATTTTGTGATCAGTGCAGTAAAATTCATCAATAAGTGAAGTTTAAATCCTTTATGATACTGTGAGTTATCATATTGTAGTTACTGGAGGCTCTTCCAGCTGGTTAATTTGGACCATGTGATCTGATCTCTTTAGATTCTGGTTTGGAAGGTGCTGGACTATGGCACCATGGCCGAGGCAGAGAAACAGATGCTGGTGTCAGAGGTCAATTTGCTCCGTGAGCTGAAGCACCCAAATATCGTCCGATACTACGACAGAATTATAGACCGGACAAACGCAACATTATATATAGTGATGGAGTATTGTGAGGGTGGAGATCTCGCTAGTCTCATCAACAAATGCATCAAAGACAGGTAAAATAAAGCTACTCAGGGTTTCTTCAGGTCTTAAAAAGTCTTAACTCACCCTTTCACAAATCAAGGCCTTGACAATGTCTTAAAATAGTAATGTTATGGCATTAAATGTTGTTGCATGCTTTGCTAAAAATGAATATCGTCCTCAGCATTTTTGTCTGGTTTTCCAATGCAAATATCTAAACACTATTAAATCAAGATACATTTACTCAAGGTGCTAAATGAAGATCTTGCGTTCTGAGAAACTGAACAAAATTAAGTGAGTTTGTTTAAAACAAGAACAAATATCTGTGAATAGACAATGAAAACTTGTTTTTAAGTCCACTGGCACATATTTGTTTTTGTTTTATTCATAAACTCACTTCATTTTGATTAGCTTCACAGAAAACAAGACTTATGTCATTTTTCTTCTCAAGTAACTGTGTCTTGATTTGAAAAATCTTTAGACATTTACCATGGAAAACAAGACATGCTGAGGAAGAACATCACTTTTTGCAGTATGATCAGAAGATACAGTAAAAGTTATTTCCATATTTCAAGCAAAGCTATTTGAGCCTCAAGCATTTATTTATTTTTATTTTACCTTTTGGTAAAATGAATTAAAAACGTAAAGGAGATTGATATGAAATTTAAAGTACAAATACAACTCATTGACTTACTGTGTTCCAGTCAATATATTCCTTAAATGTTCCTTCCATAAAACCTGCAGAAACCCTGCTACTGTTATTTTGTTGTGTTAAGCTGTTTTCCTGCATTACTGCAATGTGTGTTTCTTTTACATTGTCTTTGCAGACGATACCTGGAAGAAGAATTCATCCTGCGTGTGATGGCACAGCTGTCCCTGGCATTAAAAGAGTGCCATGGGAGAAGTAATGGCAGCAGTACAGTTCTGCACCGTGACCTGAAACCCGCAAACATCTTTTTGGATGTCAAACAGAATGTAAAGCTGGGCGATTTTGGTTTAGCTCGGATACTGAACCATGATACAAGCTTTGCTAAAACATTTGTTGGAACTCCATATTACATGTCGCCGGTAAGTGTTCTTTCACCTTTCATTGAACTGTGCAAGAGAAAAGATGGAAAATTATGAAAATTCAAATTAAGCTATAATAATTCCCAGTAAAAAAAAAAAAAAAAAAAAAAAAAATTGGAATTTTATGAATAGGGAAAATGGGGTTCAAGTGAATTGAAGATTAATTTACTAACAAATGTCATTCCAAACCTATTTTTTTTTTTTTTTTTTTTTTTTTTTTTGGCAAGTAACACTGAATTAAACATGAAATAAAGAAGTAAAAAGACTGAAAAAGCACTTGATGTACTCCATTAACCTTTATGTAACTTAGAAAAAAAATCTGTTTTACAGTGTATGACTTCAACACAAAAGTTGTTGTTTTGATGAATATATGTTACCAAACACAAACAGTTTCAATTACCATTTGACTTCCATCTTTCATGTACCGCAGATGAAAGTGACTGATAAGGGTGATTAAATGAGTGACTTTAATTTTGGTGATTTTTGGTTTCAGTTTTGGGGTAAACTATACCTTAAGTGCATTTTTACAGTCAGATGTTATTATACACACTGATGGCATATTGTGCTTTTCGACCCAACCCCTTCAAGAACACTCCTAAGGGACTGGAGTGAGTCCAGCCTATCTCAACATAAAAGTTTTGAAATGCATTTGATAACCTGTTAAAATTTCTTGTAATTATTTGTGCCACAGATTCATCATGATATTTCTTATTGTCAGGAATTTTTTTCTTCTTCTTCTTCCTCCTTTATATTTTCTTCCTTCTGTATTCACAGGAACAGATTAATCGCATGTCCTACAATGAAAAATCAGATATATGGTCTTTGGGATGTTTACTCTATGAACTATGTGCTCTATCGTAAGTATACATGTATTATTGTCCTTATATTTTTACTATAATTGAATATTCAATCCTGAGTCTTTATTTTTCTGTCTTTCTTTCTTCTTTTCAAGTCCCCCATTTACAGCATACAACCAAACAGAACTGGCCGGAAAAATCAGAGAAGGGAAGTTTAGAAGAATCCCATACAGATACTCTGATGATCTGAACACACTTCTTTCAAAAATGCTCAACTTAAAGGTAAATTAATTTTGGCAGCGACTATTTGCACTAAGTGAAAAATAGCATATTTTTTAGCAATAGATGCTATTTACACTAAGTGCAAATGGCTGTAGATTCTATTTACACTGTTAAAATAACAATATTTTCTGCTATTTATACTATTTATTGCAAATAGTGGCAATTATCTGCACCTCAGTATTGTCGTACATTATAAAACAGTACGCGATAACGTATCGAGTGTAAATTATAGTTTTAATTCAAATTATTAAATTAATGCCACCTTATTGGGACAATAAAGCCCTCCCTACACCTAACCTAACCCTACCCGATACTTTTATTTTTAAATTTTTAATTATTTCCTTCATTTTTATTGAAAATAAATGCCTTTCTGATGCGATATGTGATTTGAAAAGGGAGAAAAAACGCTTGGCAAAAGGCGGGCTCGAACGTGTCAAAAAGCACACGCTCTACCATCTACGCCACTGAAACTGATGCAGAACAAACGTCTTTTTTCAATCTGGACCAACCCAATCACACGTTAGTGGGCGGAGTTAGTGTGAATAGCCTTTGCCAACAAGGCGGGCTATTTGCACTTAGTGCTGAAATGTTACTGGCTGAAAGAAAAGTCTGTGACTGGGTAATAAAAATAAAGAATTGTAAGATTTGAATTGAACACTGAATAACATTCCTGAAAAAAATTCAACAAGGCTGTTCACACAGAATGAGTTTTTGCATTCCACTGCACTGCTTTCCCATTGATAATTATGTAAAATGCGCTGGATGAATGTGGTGATCAAAAAAATCAACTTGTAATCAAAAAAGGTGTCTCTAGACCTTGTTAGATTGCCCTGCTCGTCGCTTTTTTTAATACACAAAAACACATTCTGTGTGAATGGCCCTGTATTATTGTTAGAATTTCAAAATCTCCATTTCTCTGTATGTTGTTTTGTCACATTCTGACTGGCTGTTCTCTTTTGTTAGGACTATCTGAGGCCCTCGGTGGAGTCCATTCTGCAGAACAGCTTAATCTCGGGCTGTGTAGCCCAAGAGCAGAAGAAGCTTCAGGAGAAGCAGCGGCGCAGATCAGTAGACGTAGAGCAGCCCAAACATCCAGAGCCGTCGCTTCTAGCAGAGCTGCGGCTAAAGGAACAGATTCTACGTGAGCGTGAGCAGGCCCTCAAAGAGCGAGAGCAGAGACTAGAGCGTAAGTCTACCCTATTTTATTAGGCCTCTTTACATCTGGAACTAACATCTGTCTCAGGTGATCCAATAACAGTTGGACACACTGAGATGCTTAACTCCAGATGGAAATAGGATTTTACAAAAATAAAAATAAGGATCATTTCAATAAAAAAACATCAGTTGTCATCATTCTAAACCCATAATGCTTTTGTTAATCTTCGAAACGGAAGCTTAACCATGCTTTCTTGACATCCAAAAACAAACCTCATTGGTTCCTGTGTGTCAAGCAAGTACAGTTGAGCTTTCGTTTATCATATTTGATGTGCTCTATGTATGTGCATTGATTAACATTTATGAAAATAAGTCTAAATTATTTCTGTTCATCAGATAACTTTCAGTACTGCTTATTTGCAAGACATTTTAGCATTCAGTGAGCTTATAGTGTGTTCAACCTTTTACTTTTTTCAGAAAGGGAACAGGAGCTGTGTGTCCGAGAACAGCAATCAAATGAAAAGCTTGCCAGGTAAATATACAGCCACCTTTGCTGAAATGGTCATTTAAATGCATTAAATATTAGTAGCTAACGTTAGTAGTGTGCTGCATAACTAGCTATAGCCACCGAACACTTGTTCACATGTGGTATGTATTGTTGATAATATGTTGTTTTAATTGTTCTGTTGACAGAGCTGAGAGCTTGTTGAAGGCATATAATTTGATCCGGCAGCAGAGGGCACTGTCTCTACTCAGTGCCAGTGACACAGGTAGAAAACCATTTAATGCTATATAGATGAGTGACCATATATTGTTTCTTTTATCTTATTTCAGTGCTTCCTGTTAATGCTCAATGTTAAGTGCCTGCTATTTGTTTATATAATTCAAAAGTTTTGAATAATTAAAAAAAAAAAGTTATTGATAAGGCTATTATGCTCACCAAAGCTGCATTCATTTGATCAAAAATACAGTAAAACTGAAATATTATAATTAAAAATAACTGTTTTTACTGTAATATATTTTCAAGTGTAATTTATTCCTGTGAGAAATTATTAAAAGATGAATTGCAATAGACATTTTACAGCAAAATACCACAGCAAACAAATGAGGTACTTTGAACTAATATGAAAAGTGTGACATGATCCATCAGAAATCATCCTAATATGCTGATTTGGTGCTCAGTTATTATCAGTTATTAGTGTTGGTGCTGTTATTTATAATGGTTCTCATGATTTTCAATGTTGAAAACCATTTTTGCTTCTTTGTATTTTTGTGTTAAATGCGAATTAATATTAAAATGAATATTAAATCTCACCGAAAAACTTTTGAGTTTCACCAAAATATGTAGCAACAAAAAACTTTTTCAACATTGATAATAGTAAGAAATGTTTCTTGAGCAGCAAATCAACATATTGGTATCATTTCTGAACGATCATGTGATATTGATGACTGAAGTAATGATGCTGAAAATTCAGCTTTGCCATCACAGGAGTAAAATATTTTAAGTGGTGATATTTTACATGAATTTTTACTTTTGACTACTGTGTGTATGAGGCTACCAAACAATACTTGTGAAGGCTGAGGAGTGCAGTGTGCAGTAACAAGGAAAGCATGACTCAGCTGAAATTTTGTCATTTTAGCCGACGTTATTCGGGTTACAGATCCTGTAATGAAAGATAATACTTATGAATGTATTTTTTTTTACCTTTAAAACATGAGAATGACATAACTCTGTCTTTTGACAGAGAACGAAGAGAACATCTCTCCAGGAAAGAAGAGGGTTCACTTTGCAGGAGATGGCAAGGAAAACGGCAGACCTGAAAACAGACTGATTGCTAAACCTCAAGAGCATTGTCTTGTAAAGAGACACCAATGGGCTAACATACGTATCCAGGCTCTTGGTGAAGAGGAAAAGATGTATTCACCAAAGCCCAGAGAAATGCAGGGCATCCGCTAACCATGAATCACAGTGTACTACTGAAAGTGATGCATTAGTCTGATCAAGTCTTTTTTTTTTTTTTTTTGTGTGTGTACATTAGGAAATAAGATTTCTGCTTTTATTTATTTGCTGCAGCATTTGTACAGTACAGTGGAACAACACATTTGTGAGCATTACACTGGATTATTTTATCAAAGATAATGTGTTGTATTCTTGTCATTTTATAGATGTTTTATTACTGGAATTAATGTTTTTATTTGAATTTGCTGTTTTTATTAGAATAAAGTGTTGATTAAATTATCAGTTTGGTTTTTAAAACTGAAAAGAATTTCTGTCTTGGGCTCCGTAACAGTGCAATACAGACAGTTCGGAGTTTCATGGCTCAAGGGATAATCTGAATTTAATAATGTAGTTCTTCGCTTTTCCTGGAATGAGTTAAATTTTCCTCGATCCCAAGCTTTCAGCCAATCGAAGGCGAGTGTGGGCGTGGCCGGACGCAGAGCGTGTTCCGTGTGGAAAGTTCGCCGGTCCGGGTGCAAAGTTTCAGCCGTCTGCAGACGCGAGACAGAAGACGGTCACTATAACCGGACCGAACTCCGGTCCCCAGCGTTCATTTCACACGGATCAAAGCGTCTGCCGGTCCGAATGAGTTCAGTGATGGGATATTAACCCGAAGAGGTATCGTGTTCATTTAAAGCTTTGTTTCGTGCTCCGCTCGCGGTGGAATCATGGCCTGCGCGCCGAACCGGGTCCGTCTGCTCTGCATGCTGTCGCTCACCTTCGGCTTTTTCATCGTGGAGGTGGTGGTGAGCCGGATCACCTCTTCTCTGGCGATGCTGTCGGACTCCTTTCATATGCTGTCGGATGTGATCGCGCTGGTCGTGGCTCTGGTAGCGGTGCGTTTCGCTGAGCAGACCCAGTCCACCAACAAAAACACGTTCGGCTGGATCCGGGCCGAGGTGATGGGCGCCCTGGTCAATGCCGTGTTCCTCACCGCGCTTTGCTTTACCATCATCCTGGAGGCCATTGAGCGCTTCACGGAGCCGCATGAGATCGACAAGCCCGAGGTGGTGATTGGGGTGGGGGCTGCGGGGCTGCTGGTCAACCTGTTCGGGCTCTGTCTCTTTCACGGGCACGCCGGAGGCGGCGGACACGGCCATTCCCACGGAGGACACGGCCACAGCCATGGGGGACACAAAAAACACAAGAACGGGAAGGTCCGCCGGTGCGAGACGCTGGAGGATAGTCGGTCCGCGGGCGAGGAGACCAATAATCTGGTCGGGATTCAGAACAACAGCCCTAATGGCGTTAATCCGGACAGGAGCAGAGCCGGTAAATTGGGTTTGTTGTCATTGAAATTCATTTACAATATATGTAGAGCACTAAATAGATACGCTTAATGATACAGAACAAAGTAGAGTATGTATTAATCAGATGTACGAGTGTAACGGGCGAAACGTGTGCACAACTTTCCTCTTAGGGCTTTTGTTTCTCGTTGGGCATGTTTGTTAATATGCAACCACTGGCAACAGACTCGTTAAATTGAGCGATTGTTCACCCCAAAATGAATTTTGTCATCATTTACTCACCCTCATGTCGTTTCATACATTTTAGCTTTGTTTCGTGGAAAGTAAAAAAAAAAGAATATATTTGGAGAAATGTCTCGGTGGGTTTTTGTCCATAGAGTAGACGTCTGTGGTACCAAAACTGTTTGGTTACCAACAATCTTCAAAATGTCTAAGTTACCATATTTGTAGCATTGCTATCTTCACAATATTTTCTAGCGCTCCTCTAATAAATAAATAAATAAAAATATTTTTGATAATTTGCAAATGGCACTGGCATTGTCATCTTTTGGTCTAGCTCTTGTAGAAGAAAGGAAGAATTTGGCTTTTTTTTTTTTTTTTATCCATACAGTGGAAGCCAGTAGTAAGCAAAACTGTTTAGTGACCAACAATCTTCCAAAAAGAATATCTTTGTATGTACTCCGCAGAAGAAAGTCATACATGTTTGGAATGACATTAGGGTGAGCGAATGATGACAGAATTGACATTTTTGGGTACATTTACATTGTCATTTAGTAGATGTTTTTAAACTGTGCCTTAAAGAAAATGCCTTAATGTTGATAAAAGCTAAAACCAACGTATGCTGGTTGGCTGATTTAAGCTGGTCAAGTTTGTGTTGCAGCTGGGTTTAGCAGGTTAGTCAACTAGTCAACTGGTCTCCCAGCCTGACCAGCTAAAGAAGTGGTCAGAATTCCTCTAAAAGCAGCCTGAAAACCAGCGAAAACTAGGCAACCAGCTTAGGCTGGTTTTGGCTGTTTTTTTGTTTTTTAAGCAGGGTTGACCTTTACTAAATTAAACTAGTTTTAACAGCCATTATTACTGCAGTCGATTTGTGGTAACTTTTTATTAGCCAACCACTCTCATCTTTTTTATAAATAGATGCGGAGATTGGTATTTTGGTATTTTAGACTGTGTATGAATTTCGGGTCACAATTCTGTTGGACATGATCACTGATCATGCTGGTCTTATCTCTGGTGACAGTTCTGGACTTTGTTTAGGGACTGTCAAAAATAGCCTTCAATCTAAGCCATGTAGGTGGTCAGTTAACGGTTCAGTTTCTTAAGGCTGACACCAAGCCAACAAAAACTAGTGGCAACGATAGCTGACTATGTTGCCGTCTGCATCTGGGCCAATAAGTTGCGCTTGAACACACTGCAGAGGCTAACTACGCCCGTACCAACAGCCAGCTAGCTCATACGTTCTTTGTCTTCATTAGAGGATATGTGACCCTGGACCACAAAACCAGTCATAAGTGTCGATTTTTCGAAATTGAGATTTATGCATCATCTGAAAGATGAATAAATAAGCTTTCCATTGATGTATGGTTTGTTAGGATCGGACAATATTTGGCCGAGATACAACTATTTGAAAATCTGGAATCTGAGGGTGCAAAAAAATCTGAATACTGAGAAAATCACCTTTAAAGTTGTTCAAATGAAGTTCTTAGCAATGGATATTACTAATCAAAAATGAAGTTTTGATATATTTACGGTAGGAAATTCACTAAATATCTTCATGGAACATGATGTTTACTTAATATCCTAATGATTTTTGGCATAAAAGAAAA
>JAFVLL020021905.1:0-28492 GCA_021397915.2 Tor tambroides
ATATTTAAAAAAAAAAAAAAAAAAAAAAAAAAAGAAATACAAGGAAATTACAAAGAATTAATCCAAATAGGGATGGGGATAAATTAACCCAAACAAATACACAAAGTTTGTTAGGATATAACTGACTTACATTGCCAGACTGTGCTGCTGTACTAGCAGGTTTGGGACTGGTTTTGTCCTCTTTTTTCTGTTCTGCTCCAGGTTCAACACTAGAATTTGCCCCGAAATGACAACAGAAAGGCTTTAAGTCATAGACGTTAAACAGCTTAGAATAGAATAGAATAGACTCCAATGGCTCTAGCATCAACACATGGAATTGCAAAAATAATGACTTTCTTAAAAAGCTGTCCTGAACAAAATGATAGCACCTCAAACTCATGGCATTGGTTGTGTCAATGTTGCTCAAAACAAATAGAGCAATGCTCTGATACGCAGATCCACATAATTTATTTTCAGGCGAATAAAACCAAATACCTTACTTGTAGTTGCATATTAATATGAGAAAGCATTTTCACAAAAATTACACTTCAGTAGCATATTGTGCTTTTTTTTTTTTTTTTTTTTTTTTACAGACCTGAAAGCAAGTTTTCATTTTCAAATCTTTAATGAAAGTCCTCTGAATTACCTGTTGCTGTTTTCTGTTTGCGTCTTTTGGGCAGGTTCTTGCTGGGGAGAGGGTTTCGGCTCCTTATCTGTGAACACATGCACCACAAAATAGTTAAAATTATTTTTTTAATTTTAAAAAAATTACGTTTTTATTACATATACTGCCAAAGATATTTAATTTAGCATGTGTTTAACACTTTAACACATTGATCATCTTGGTATGATAAGATCCACAAGCGCTGATTATGAAACTAGCATTGCAAGACGGACAGAAGTCAGGCTTTTTGTGTTCAACTCAAAAACAAATGAATCAATACACTGTTTACCTGCAGTAGTGGGGAGGCATGGCTTTCTCTCCACTGCTGGTTTGGGCTGTACTTTAGTTGAGGAAGAGGACTGCTCTGGTTTGACCTGTGAGAATGACACATTTTAGACAACTGTAGTGGTTATTTAGATCGTAAGCATGAGGACATTTCATAAAGAGGATACGAATTTAATTAAAATAATGTAATGTCTTTTTAGAATTTTAGACTAAGTCTGACAGATAAAAAAAAAAAAAGTAATCAAACATCCTTCCTCAACAACCTGCACAGTTTGAGGTATTATTCAAGTCAAAGATGATGCTGAGCAAATTATTTGCTGAATTTTAATATTAAGGGATAAGGCTCTGTTGCAATTACCACTATACAATTACGCTACCATTCAAAAGTTTGGGGTTGTGTATGATTTTTTTTAATTTTTTTTTTTTATGAAGCCTCTTATGCTCACCAAGCCCACATTTATTGTGAAATATTATTACAATTTAAAATAATTGTTTTCAATTTGAATATAATTTAAAATGAAATTTACTACTGTGATGCAAAGCTGAATTTTCCATCATCATTACTCAGTCTTCAGTGTCACATGATCCTTTAGAAATCATTCTAATATGCTGATGTTAATAACAGTTGAAAACAATGTTGAAAACAGTTGTGCTGCTTAATATTTTTGTGGAAACAGATATACTTTTTTTTTTTTCAGGATTCTCTGATGAATATAAAGTTCAAAAGAACAGCATTTATTTGAAATAAACATCTTTTGTAAAGTTAGAAGTGTTTTTACTGTCCCTCTTGACCAACTGAATGCATCCTAGCTAAATAAAAGTATGAATTTCTTTAAAAAAAAATCTTACTGACCTGAAACCTTTCAATATTTTGCGTAATGTAAGAATGCATCATAATTGAGTGCATTAAAATCCACATTTTATCGCTTTGCATTTTTTCAAAAATAATTGCATTAAAATGCATTCAAATGTGAACGGTAGTGTATATGTGTGTGCATGAATGTTTCACCTCATTTTTGGGTGCTGCTGGCTTGCTTGTCTCCTCTTCAAGTCCATCGAGCTCAAAGTCATCTGGTGAATACTTGCGTCTAGGAGTGTAGGATTTATACTCCACCACTGGTTTGGGTTTGGGGCTGGTGATTCCATTAGGCATGGGTGGCGCCAGAGCTGGAAGTGCTCGCCTGGGTTCATTCGAGCCCACTTTGGGCACGCTTTCCGGCACAGGAACCTGTGCAGGGGTGGTGGCTGGGCTGGGCGAGACAGATGGAGCGTCGGTCTCCTTGGGAGAACCAGCCTGACTCGCTTGATCCGACTTTAGCTTCTTAACACGGGTCCAAGTCAACTTATCCCGCTGAAGCTCCACCTGCCTGAGCCTCTGATAGCGGGAGAGTTTCTTCTTCTCCTGGGTCTTGAGCGGCAAAGACACCTGGCTGAGGAAAAAACGCTTTTTGGGCGTATCATCCTCAGGTTTTGGATCATCAGTCTCAACACTAGAAGTTTCGGGGGGATCGGCGTTTTCAGACACCTCTTTTTCAGTTTCGCCACCCTCCGTAGATTCACTCGCCTCGTTTTGCTGCTCAGTGCTTTTCTCATCTGAAGTTCCCGGAGCATCGGATGCAATATCATCTGCGATTTCCTCACAGAGAGCAAGGAGGTTGAGCTGTCGAGGTGGGGGTTTCTTGGCAGCAGCCGCTCTTTCTTCAGCCAAAGCCGCTAGACGTGCCTTCGTCCGAGCTTGCGGGTTCATCGCCTGCTTTTTAGGAAGCCCTTGCGAGGAGTCTGTCGCACTTTCCTGGGGCAAAGGCGGCGAAGAAGTGACCTCCTTACATGTCACAGCTTCACCTGTTTGTTTTTTCACCATTTCCTCTTCTTCTAAATCCTCATAGGTTTCAATCTCCACCACACAATGTTCAATCTCAATATCGTCATCCAGAAATGATTCTGAATCCGGGAGAAACACTTTCGCCATGTCCTGCAAGGAACATGTGTTCACGACTTCTAACTCATCCATGTCAGAAATGTCTTTACCAGCGAATGAGTGTTTTGTGATGCCGGTTTCTTGGATGACTTTGAAAAGCGCCTCTAGAGGTGGAGGAGATTTGCTCATCACATCAACTTTTGCATCCACACTCACTGTGATTTTCTCAATAGGGTCTGTCGGAAGCTCCTTATGCTCTTCCACTTTGTTCACTCGTGGTTCGTGAAGCGATTGCAGATCGCTTATATTGGCCACGTGGATTTTGTCCGGTTTGGGTAACGTGATCTCCTCGCTTTGAAAGTCAAGCGATCGCCCGTAATTGTGCTCTATTTGCACAGGAAACAAGGCTGTGACTGTTTTAATCGTTTCAGAGATGGATGGCTTTCCTTTCTTTACTCTTGAAACATATTTTTTGTTTCCTTTTTTCAGGACAGACATATTTTGAGATGGTTTATCTCCAGAGGCTTTCGGCTTCCCCTCATCTTTCCGCCGTCTTCCTCTTGTGCCCTTCTTTGGTGGCATTTTCAAGCGAGATGACCGTCGAACAGGTTTTCCGTTTTCTTCCCTCGGCTGTGCTTGATGTTTCTGCTTAGATGACTGAGTTTCCGACGCTTTGTTTTTGGGAGGTCTTCCTCTCAAAGACTTCTTGGGCATCTGAGATTTATCTGACTCCACGAGACTCTGATCCATTTTTGTTTTCTTAACTTCAGGTTCAGAAGACGACATCTTTCTTTTCTGCCCAGGCATCCTGGGGAGAACAAAGCAAGTTACATGCAAGCACAAAACCAACAATTTCTGTTTATAATTAAATGTATATATTATTGTGTCAGCTTCAAAACAAATCTTTGTGTAAAATCTATTTTAGTACCAGTAAATATTCAAATTAAATATAAAAAATCTTGCAGAAGGAAACAAAAATCAGATTAACAGAAATACTAAATACAGAAGATGAGCAGCTGTCATCTATCAGAACGGATTTCTGAAGTGACAGCTGAGGCAATTTACTGACATATATCTTACAATTAACGCTCCTACAACCTGTAATAGCAATAACACTATTATCTCTATTCGTAGTGTATTAAAATAACGCAACATAAATAATATAATAGTAATTTTTTTAACACACATCGACATGTCAACAGCTCAGATCAGAGTCTCTGCTTCTCCAAAGATGACAAGCATGAAGTGAACATGAGCCATCTAGTCTCATTTCCAGTGTATAACAACATCCTATGATGATTTGAACAGTATATAAAAAGCGTTAAATAAATTATTCACATTTTTCAAGTGTCTCATCAGTCTGACGTCGAGAAGAAAGTTAGCAGAGCTGGCTAACTCCGTTAGCTGTCTCTTTATAAAGCCAATGACACTCACTGTCGATTATATATTACAAATAAGTAAATAAGACTTGCATATAACTATTATAACAGGTAGAAAAAGAAGCGGCAGTAATAAAGTACAGTGCCGAACTTACCTATCTTTTCCTGTTTCTAAACAACAGCTGTTTTACGCTATGTGGAGCAAAGTTTAGCCTCACTTCCGGTGCTGAGTCTTCTTCGGCGAATCTGCTGTGTTACCGTATGATTAAGCGACACCTACTGTACTAGAGGATAGATCGAAATATAATTTCACTATTTACCTATAAAGTAGGAAATTCTTATTGCTCTTTAATGTGATGTATTTATATATATATAGCATGTTAAATATAATATTTTAAATTATATGTGCATATGTGTGTGTGTGTGTGTGTGTGTGTGTGTGTGTGTGTGTGATATAATGCACACATTATTTTTCTAATCATACGGTGAATTTTATAAATGTGTTATTAATAATTAATATAATAATAATAATAATAATACTTTTGATAATAATAAATAAAAAATTTAAATTAATATTTGATATTTTTACATATATGGTGCAATTCTTTTACTACCATAGTTACTCTACCAGTTGTATAATATAATATAATATAATATAATATAATATAATATAATATAATATAATATAATATAATATAAAAGCAATTACATATACACAGTTGCGATTCAGTATATCTATTTTTCTTTCTTAATTCAGTTTTGGCCACTAGATGTCAGTAACGCTCTTCTGATTGGCCGCAGCTGAACTCCCAGAATCCTCCGCGAGGCGCGGAATCCGAATATTTACATGATGGAACAGAAATTTCAGGAGTTCTGAGAGCCGTATTTTGTATTTATAATATACTTATCTTGTTTTATTCTTATGTTCGGATACATGTAGCGCATGACGTTATGTAAACAGCCAAAAGGAATATATTAGTCGGTCAGCTGTGTGAAATAGCGAATGTTAACTTTATGTCGAATTACTTTGGTTGTCAGTTCTGTGTGGAAGTGATCAGACTGAAGGAGTCTGATAGACTGTCTGAAGATGAGTACTCCTGATCTGAGCGCTCATAGTCCTGCTTCCAGCACATCTGCAGACTCCAGAGAGAAACTCCAGGATCTGCTGAATGCCGTGAGAGAGATCCATGACACTGCACTGCAAGGTACAAGAGCTTTCGCTTTCTCTGTACAAGTAAATCTGTAGATTATGTACCTGTTAAAATGATATATGCTGCTATTTAACAGTTGCATTATTTCACAAATGCATTAGATTTTTTAAAAGTAGATATTTACGTAAGATATCATTAGATATTTTTGAAAATGTATTTAGCTTTAAAATAAAAATGCTGCATATATGCATGTATATTTTTCCATTTGTTTTTATTGGTTTCATTAAATTTTAATAATCAAAAAGGATGTCTAATAATTGAATTGTAACGATGATACGTTTTTGCTTTTGCACTGACATCAACTTCTCTCATTTTCAGAATTGCAGGCAAAAATAACCAAACTGAAGAAAGAGCGGTGTCTGTAAGTTTAAGGCTTCCTCTATAAGAGCATATAATAAAAAAGTTGCATGAATATTTTTATAAATCAGCTTGATTTAATGACTAATAGACTGATAATTTGTTGATTACTTAAGATCATTAAAAAAAATGGAAGGACTTTTAGAGTCTTTCTTTTGGTTAAAGTATTCTGTAATGTCAAATATGATCTAACTGTAACAATTCCGCTTTCCTTTCAGAGATGCTCAGAGACTGGGTGAATTTCACAGCAAGAACCAGCAGTTACGTGAACAACAGAAGATCCTGCTGGAGAAGATCAGACAGTTAGAGGACAGGTGCTCCGAAAAGAACATTTTTGCCTTTTTAGCAACATATTAATGATGCTTTTTTGTCTTATTCTAAGTTTGTTCTGAAATAATTCAGAATTTAAGTTGCTGTTTTGTTTGTCTCTGTGTTTAGGGAGCGTTCTGGACCATGTGATCGTTGCATTGTGACAGAGAAGCAGATTGAAAAGACAAACACTGAGTTTGAAGATACTAATCAGAAAAATCTGTCTGTCATCTCTGAACTTGGTGAGCATTTTTGTATAATTATGTATTGTATTGAGTCTATTTTTGAGGGAATGTCTACCACTCTATTAGTATCAACCCATAAATCTGCTGTAATGTGTGTTGGTGAGTCTAGAGGCCGAGAGGAAAACTCTGAAGGATGAAAACAGGAAACTGAGTCTTGAGCTGGAGCGACTTAGAAAGTCAGGGTGAGTCTCAAAGTCAAATGAAACATGACAAAATGCCTCCACACATCTTTAGAGATCTATAATGAGCGTCTGTTTTAAGTGGATGTCTCTATATGTGTGTCTAGTTCTCCGCAGAATGTGTCTTCTGAGGCTGAAGAGGGGATGATTCCAGACTCTCCTCTCCGTCCACTGTCCTTACCTGCTGCCAGCAAGATGAAACGACGGAAAGAGCAGAACCACGTCCGCTACGCTGAGACACCTCTATCACTCTCATTCCCTGGTAAGACATTCATGAGAAATTTAAAATGAAGAAAAAGGCTCATGGATGGTCCCCTCTGGCCTTTGAGATTTGAGAGCATTGAGAGTTTTAATTAGAGATATATATATATATATATTTTTTTTTTCATAAAAAACTTTTTTATATATTTAATTTATATTATTTAAATTTTTTATATGTAGTTATTAATTTTTAAATATTGTATACTAACAAGCTTTGCGTGAATTTTAATGTTAAAGTGTTTTCGTTAATTTTTTTTATTTGAATGAAAAATGTATGTGTGTGTGTGTATATATGTATGTATATATATATATATATATATATATATATACATACATGTATATGTGTATATATAATTTGATTTGACTTATTTGTAATAATTTGCAGAACCCAGGCGAGGAGAGCCGTCTGTGCCCTTCAGCTGTAATGGCAGAAGTGTGCTGGTAGCTGAGACATGTGAAATGGATGTCACTTGTATTGCAGGTATTATGAGCTGATCTTCATCTAGAAATTATACTAATACATAAATATTAGGTGTGTTCGTCTTTAAGCGGCGCTACGCAGAATGATCATTTATGACATCAAAGTACCGCCAGAGCGATAAGCGAGCAGACGGATCCTTATGCTTTCAAATCACTCTCGCGGTACTTTGATGTCATACACTGATCATTCTGCACAGCGCCGCTTCAAGTCGAACACTGTTATGTCTAACCAATAAGATAACCGCCAATGTGAGTTTAAAGGTTATTTTCCTTAAAACAAATTTTTATATTTTAACAAATATGCATTTGTTAAAGTTTTTAGAATTTCATTAAAATTAAAATTTTCTTTTGAAGCAATATGTTTCAGATGATGTTCTTTGTAAGAATAACATGAATGTTTTTTTTTTTGTTTTTTTTAGAGCCTCAAACAAAGAAACATTTCAGGACCGTGGTTCCTGAGACCTGCCGTATGGATGTCTGTCCAGAACAGGTTCTGCCTTATCTCCTCACTGAACAAAGCCAACAACCCGAGTCACACGACTGCACAAACATGTAAAGAGACGCTCTTAAATCCAAACAAACTTCCTTTTGAACTCTTAATAATGACCGAAAGATTATCTGGAACAAATACTTCATAATGGTAGCTAATGTTTGTTTTTATATCTGTTCCAGAGTCACTGCAGTCCAGAATGACGAATCGCCGTCCGTTTTGCGTTGCCATCCGTTGGGTTCTCGAGAACAGCAGCCGTCCGCAGACGACTTTCCACACACACCTTCAAACACCAGCACATGTGTGCCAGTTAAAAGGAAGAGAAAACATACAGATGGCAGGAAAAGAGAGAAGATTTCTGATTCCAGCTTAGATGATCCTGATGAGACCGAAATCAATGGGACGATGTTTGCTTCCACTCCAACTTACGATCGTATACAGAACAAGAATCAGGAGAAAACGGTTAGACAGAGGCGATACAGGTTATCACCTGATTTGCCCATTTTCAAATCAAATTTTACATAAAATTGTGAATTAAACACACTTGAGTTGGTTTGAACTATTTTGTGTTTGTAGGATTCAAAGAAGAGGAAATGTTTGGACCAGCAGACTCCTCGCATGCCTTTTCCATGTGGTAATACAGATCTGTTATGAACAGTTTTCCTTAATAGTTTACTGAAAATCTTGAGTAGTTCAGGATGAAAGGTTTTACTGATGTTTTTTGATTATTTGGTCTTTATTTGACACAGATCAGAGCTGGAGTGTTGACCCAGGAGCTGATCTGGATCAGTATGATACGGAAAGCTCTCCTCAACCAGAGGTACATATTTATGCTACCATTTAAAATCTTTTTTTTTTTTTTTTTTTGGTAAATTCAGCAAGGATGCATTAAACTGATTCTTTTGAACTTTGTATCTATCAAAGAAGTCTGAAAAAAATGTATCACAGTTTCCACAAAAATATGAAGCAGCACAACTGTTTTTAACATCGATAATAATAAGAAATGTTTCTTGAGCAGGAAATCAGCATATTAGACTGATTTCTGAAGGATCATGTGACACTGAAGACTGGAGTAATGATGCTGAAAATTCAGCTTTGCATCACAAAAACTAAATTACATTTTACAGTATATTCAAATACGAAATAGTTATTTTTAGTTGTAATAATATTTCAGAATATTACTCTTTTTACTGTATTTTTGATCAAATAAATGCCGCCTTGGTGAGGATAAGAGACTTCTTTTAACACCATTAAAAAATCTGATCCTAAACTGGGGTGCGTTTCCCAAAAGCATCGTTAGCGAACTATGGTGGTAAGTCCTATTGAACTCTATTGGTAACGACGGAACTTGCGACCATAGTTGCTTTTGGGAAACGCACCCCTGGTCGTTTGGTTATTTTAGCTGTTTGTCACTAAAGCAAAAAGAAAACATTTAAAAATATGACTTTTTTTCCTAAAATTGCATTAGGTCAGAGCAGACATAGAAACGATGGACACTGACTGCACGTTTGTGAGTCACAGTCTCCTGCTGAGAGGCCAGAAGAGGATGGGACAATCCCAAATCACTGGTATTATATGAATGAACAACTGATTTGATTTGTTTCTTCAGATTAATGTCTTAACCCCCTGCAGACAACATCTACATGTGATTGATCAACAGGAATTGGACAGAAGGCAAACGACAGCCTTGCTGACATCTTCGATAAGACAGGATACGGAGAATATGAGTCGTGTCCACAGGAAGAGAGTTTTGATCCTAAACGAGACAGTACATATGAGGAGGAGAGAGAGGAAGATGATGATGATGATGAAGAAGAACAAGTGGCAGCAGGTAATGTTCTGTCATTTCCATGACACAGTCTTCCAGTAGCATTGTAATATTTGTCTTTTTCATGTTTTAAGCCTTTTATTGTGATTGTTTAGACGAATTCCGCCGGCCTGCAGACCCGAAACGAGTGACATCTGATGATGATAGAACAAGCAGGTGAGTAATATACAATGCTTTTTTTTGGTAATAAATGTTCTTGTTGAGCTGCTTTGGAAAGATTTATATTGTGAAAATCACTATAAAGATAAATTTGAGTTTGAAATAATGTTATTTTAGTATCATTGAGATACTATTACGTTTTTTTTTTTTTTTTGTATGTTCCATTTTCATTTTAAAATTTTTGTAATTTTTGTTGTTTTTGCTTTTTATTTTTATTTTTATTTTTATTTTTTTATTTATTTTAGATTAGTTTTTATTAATGAATTATTTTTCATAAAAATGTATTTAAAAATGTATTTTTAGTACATTAAGTTAAACTAAATGAAAATGAGCTTATATTTATATATATATAAATATATACAATATTTATATATATATATATATATAATATATATATATATAAATAAATATGTGTAAATATATATATATACATATATATATATGTAAATATATATATATATAAATATAAATTTAATGTTTCTTTTATTTCAAGTAACAATTTTTTATGGGTCTAGTTTTAGTTTTACTTAACTATAACAACCTTGGTTTGCAAGTTTTTGTTTTTTTTTCCCCCCATGCAAAGAACTCCAGATTGCAAATATGGTGCTAAAAAAAAAAGTCCACAAAACAAACAAATAAAAATGGTTCAAATAATAAAATTATTAGCAAAAGAAAATGATTAATGAAGCATATTTTTACATGTTGTACATGTTTTGCTTTCTGTCCCAGGAACAAGTCTTTTGCTTCTGTGGAAGTTGTGCGTAAGAAAGACGAAAGGAGAAAATTGAAAGGGCACTATTGTAAAGAGTGTGAAAATGTGAGTCAGTTTACACATTTTATGACCAAATATATCTCCTTTTTCTAAATAATCTTACCATTGATGATTTAAAATGTAATTAAGAGAACTGTGTTCTTTCAGTACTATGCAGACCTTCCAGAGGAAGAGAGACAGAAAAAACTGTCTTCCTGTTCACGGCATCGATACCGCTACATCCCACCTTCCACTCCGGAGAACTTCTGGGAAGTGGGTTTCCCGTCGACACAGACCTGTGTGGAAAGAGGTACTTTTTGACAAATGGAAGAAATAAATCTCAAAATCTTGCACTATTAAGAACTATATAACACTAATAATGCTTTTGCTCTCATCAGGCTACATCAAAGAGGACGACCAGCCGGACGTGCGGATACGCAGGAGACGGCCGTACCTCGCCATGTTCTCACCGAAAGCCAAGTCACAAAAACATCAGCACTGAGTGCATCCGTCATAAGTTCAGATGTGATTTAAAAACCACACTTGAGCTAAATGGATGAATATGTAATTCTGTCTGCTCATGTCCTGAATTACAGCTGCTTATTTTATTTACTTTAAGATGTACTTATGTGTGTCGTTTGTGAGTAATTCAATGTCCTCAGATTTTATGAAATGACCTTCAGTAATAAACAACTCTCATTTTGTCTAGAGAAGCGGGTAAATTATTTGACATTTTGTACACTTGATTTTGACCGTAATTTGTAAAAATACTTTTATCCTGTAATGAAATAATAATAAAATAGTTTTTTAAGTACATTTGTTTTCAGTATACCCCCCAAAAAATTCTAAGCAACATTTGTACAAGGTGAGGGGAAAATTAACAAAAAAGTATAACATTTTTGTGGGAAGTTGTTATACCCTGTGTGAGCAAATTCGGTAAGTTTGAACTCAATGCACACTAACTCATTAACTCGCATTTTCGGGAAAAAGAAACTCCTTTCCTGGTCAAATTTACAGGAACACAACATGAGGGTTAAACAAAAGTTTGGTCGCTACTTGATGCCCAATTAAAGTTTTGCTCCTGAAGCAAAACCAGGGGCTGTTTCATAAAACAAGGTTACCAAATAAGCCAGGTTTATTTCAGTTAGTCTGACTTGTCAGTTGATTTGGTTCAAAATAAGTCGGACTAACTGAAATAAGCCTGGCTTGTTTGGTAAACTTGTTTTATGAAACAGCCCCCAGTTGAACACCACTGACTTATCCTATTTATGTTGAGAAGAAAGCCATGTGTGACTCCTCAAGTGTGCTTCAGTTCAGGAGGGCGTTTATTTGTGCTGACAGCTGCTGGGAGCAGCACTTTCAGACAGGTTCTTTCTTTCTTACCTGTTGAGATGGATCGGAGACAGAGGCCGGCGGCTCTCTCTTTCCTCAACAACATCTCGCTGGATGGAAAAGCAGTGGAGGAGCAGTGGAAAACGTCAAGCTGAGGATGGCGCCAGATTCACGCTTTCAGCATCTGCTACAGTCATACGATCACAAACACCTTCTGGAGAACAGCAGTCTGGTAAAGAGGAGCGTGGAGGTCAGAAGGGGAGCGAAGCCAAAACATCTCTTCTGGACACTGAATCCAAAGTGAACATCTATAGAGAGCTTCAGAGGTCTAGATATTTGTTTCTCTTTTTTTCCCTCCGCTATAATGTACTATTGAAATACTCCCAAGTTACTTTTTCAACAGAACGGATTTGAAAATGCACTGTAATGTAATATTTATTTTTATTATTTGTTTTTCTTACAGTAAGTCTTGCACAAGTGTCGTATGACCCAGGAGCAGCAGACGAGTTCATTTCATCAAAAACATGAGGACATGATACTCGCAATGGAAGGTAATGTAAAGCAATGAAAAACTGAGCAAACAAATAATGACATATCTATAAACTAAAAAAAATGCGAAGGCTGTACAGTAAGGTCAGGGTTATTATAGTTAGCTCATTAAAATTAAAACCACAACAAAAAAAAAATCAAAAAAAAAAAAAAATCAAAAAGCAGCCAAGGCAAAATGTTTAAATTTCATTTACTTTAAATTGAGGTACTACAATAGCTAAAACTACAGACATATTGTGTATATATATATATATACACTAAAACAAAATTATTACAACTTTAAAATGAAAACGGAAAACAAAAAAAACTAATTTGAACTAATAATAAAAACTGTAATATATCGTAATGATACTAAAATGCATAACTAACAGTAACAAATATTAACAAATACTTGGTATTTTCCATTCATTCATGTTAATCCCTATTGTAAAGCGTTAGAATAAACCAAATATATCTGGTTGTGGACATGAGCTTCACTATCATAGTCTTCATTTAGATCTTGTTAGAGATACCAATGAAATAATTAAATATTTTCTAAATTAATGAATTATTACATTTGTGTGAATATACTTAAATAATTATTCTGCAGTATTTATTTAGTGAGCTCTGCAGCATCACTGGACTGAAATCACAGATGATACAAAAGGATCAAGTGGCTCTTCTGAGGAGAACAGCACATGTTTATGACAGAGTTTCTACACAAACTGGATACACTTTAAATAAATCTTTCAAACCACTAATTTAGATTAAAAAGTGTTAAAGTGAAAGGTAGATATGGAAGAAAAAATGATAAAGGTGAAGGTTTTGAAGTTTGAATGCCATTGAAAGAGAAAACACTGTAAAAACTGAAGTCATGCTATAAAAGGTAATAAACTGTCTAATGTTTATGTTCCTGTAGGATAGTTTTGATCAGTGCCAGAAGACCTCTATACGGGATGTTTTCTGTCCTGCCCTATCGAGACTTCAGTCAGATCAAGTGAGTCCTGCTTCTATTTCCATCAGATTTTGAATATAGATCATCTCAGACTCATCTGTTGATCAAAGGTTAGACTGCGGCCATCAGAAGAACTTCAGCGGAGCGACTAGAGACACAGTGATGGATCTTGATGCTGTTGAACCTGGAGCCAAGGGTAAGGTGAGGTCCACTTGAGATTAAAACGACTTATTTGATATATTTCAGTGTAATACTGAGGTTTTCTAACTAACATTTTGTTTCTCAACCGTCAGACAGTGTCGTACACGAAACTCCTGTCTCACACTAATGCCTTGAGCGGCGGCACTGGTGTCTTCACACAGCATTCTGGGTCTCAGTGTGTTTTGAGTCCAACATGTGGCATCCTCACTCAGACTGGCATAAAGAGAGGTTAGTGACGAAGAGCTACATGTTCACGTGTCAAATTCACCTTGCTGTCTTGCGTACTTATTTTAATAAATAATAAATATTTAAATATTTAGTGTTTTTAAGTGACATCAGTTTAGGATGAAAAGAATTTACAAAACATTTTTCTAGAGAAATTGTAAAAAAGTTTGACAATTGTAAAATCAGTTCATAAATTAAAAATTAATAAATGTATGAGTAAAACTAAGCTACACATCAGTTTAATGTGAATATAATTAACAATTTTTCCTGAAAAAAAATAATTTTTTTCTCTTTTAATCTTTCCAGAATTCTCTTATGTATGTATGTATAGTTATTTATTGATTGATTGATTTACTTATTTCTTTATTTATTCATTCATTCTGAGATTTTTTTCTTGAGTGTCGATTAAAAGCAGTTAATAAATTAAAAATTAATCAATTTCAGTAAAACTAAGCTGCACATCAATTTACAATGAAAAGAATTGACTTTTTTTTTCCTGAAAATGTTTTTTTTTTTTTGTCCAGAAGAATATTTTTCTCTTTTAATCTTTATATATATTTCCAGAATTGCCTTTATTCATTCATTTTGTTTTTTGTTTTGTTTTTAATTAAGCTGCATGTCAATTTAAGATTAAAAGAACTTACTTTTTTCTGAAAATGTTTCTTTTTTAAATATTTTTCTTTAGCTTTTTTTTTTTTTTTTTTAAGAATTCCCTTATATTTTTTTTACATGCAGGATTCAAAGGGAAAAACATTGATGATTATGACCCGAATCTTCTGGATGATCCACAGTGGCCGTGTGGAAAACACAAACGAGTGCTTGTCTTTCCATCTTATATGGTGAGAGCAAAATCAGTCGATGCATATGAAGCTAGTCATACAGTAACATGATTATTTGTGATGTTACTATTGTAATATTTTATGACTGCATCACTGTAATAAAAAAGTTAATAAAATAATCTTTGCCTTAAAAACCTCTTTTTGGCTACACGGATAAATTGCAGCTTTTGAAACTGTTCAGTTTTTTTTTTTAGTATTTCCTTCCTAGAGATGTGTGTTGATTTTTTCAGACAACGGTCACTGAATATGTGAAGCCGTCTGACCTGAAAAAAGACATGAATGAAACATTCAGCGAAAAGTTTCCACATGTTCAACTGACCCTCAGCAAAATCAGAAGGTAAAGACTTCCAGTTGCACGACTTGAAAATATTCCTATCTTGAAGCAATCTCATTCTATGCATTATTTTATTATACTCTGACATTCTCAGTCTGAAAAGAGAGATTCGGAAATTGGCCCAAGAGGATTGTGGGTATGAAGAACCGACAATTGCAATGGCTTAGGTCTATTTTGAAAAGCTCGCCCTGCATGGTAAACTGGACAAGCAGAATCGTAAACTTTGTATCCTTCTCGCTGCCAAAATAAGCAACGACCTCAAGAGGCCAGAGGTCAAACACCTCATAGATGTAAGAGAAACTCTACTCCCTGATGTCTAATTCAATAAATGATTCATTCGTTTCTCGCTGTGGACGTCCATTAGAGACCGGAGGAGTGACTGAGGCTGAATCGCAGGGAACTTTTCTCACTGGAGTTTCCTGTGCTAGTGGCACTCGAGTTTACACTGCATCTTACCGCACTACAGACGCCTCTGTCAGACCACCTGAAACCAGACCAGATCCTCAAAACCCACACCACCTGTACTGCTGTTCAGTATTTAGATGCACTGTTCGTTTTGTAAGCTACACACCAAGAGTAAATCAAAATATGTAATATTGCTTCTTGTGTTCTAGCAGAAAATGTTTCAGCAGAAAAATAAGAGAAAAAAACAAATGGTCAATGAAATTCTTTTATTTAGTATTGGAAAAACTGATTCAAAATACTAAGAAAAGTCATTTCATAATAGATGCTTTAGAAATACAGTATCATAAAATGTGGCTCTGGAATACAGTAACTCAGTTTTGGGAATTATTTCTATATTTGAAAAATCCAAATACCCTTAAAAAACATTATAACTGTCAACCAACCTGCAATAATTATGAATAATGTTAACATGGACAACAAACACATTTTGTTTATGGTGACTGACATGGTGTAAAAATATTTTTAAAAACCAGAGAGTTGTAGGGGCTCACGTACTAATGTTTTCCCATTTTATCTTACTGATTCTCATACAGAGTACTGATGTAAGGTGTGACAGCATCCAGGATATGATCCAGGGCTCTCAAAAGTAAACACTGCAGGACAATGATGTGCAAAGTTCCAACACTAACAGCAATTACAAATGTTGCTAGTGAAAAATGTGTAGTAAGTGCAAAACAAAAAATCTAAATCAAGTGACTACAATAAGCTGGCCATATTAAAATGTAGGACCAAAAGAATTACGGTAAATAATTAAGAATTACGGTAAACACACCTGCTTTTAGTTTAACATGTTACTATGGAAGCACATTTCAACCACAGAATAAAAAATAAAATAAAAAAGGTAATTGCGACTTGAGGTTTTTTTTCTCACAATTCTAACTTTTTTCTTGCAATTCCGAAAACAAAAGTCAGAATCGCGAAATATAAACTCTGATTTCTGAGTTTATTTTGCCCTTTTTTTTTTTTTAATGAGTTCTCACAATTGAGACTTTTCTTAGCAAGATTTGAAGTTAACATCTCACAATTTTGACTTCTTTCTCAAAATTCTGCATTTTTAAGAGAATTGTGAGAATTGTGAAATATAAACTCAAAATTGCAAGAAAAAAGTAAATAAAAAATAAATAAAAGTAAAAAAAACAAGCTTCCGTATGTAACTTAGACAGAAAAAAAGAGGAAAAAAAGGGTTTTGGGTGTTGCAAGGTGAAAATAATCTCTTTGAGGCTAATTGCTTTGGTCAATTTATAAAACTATGAAGAGCTGGAGCGACGTATTTGGAAAATCTTCAAAGGCACTGGCCATATTCTTCAACAAACTTAGTTAAATCTGTCTGAATATACATACAAGGCCTCCCCGGCATAGTTCAGGATGATGCTTATGAGAGAAACAAAAACAATATAACATTTATTTCATTATTTCACTTCGTACTGTAAGTAAATAGAGACCTTGAACTTAAGGTCATTTTGTAATCTTAACACAGAACAGTTCTGAACTCACCAGCACAGAGTCACAGAGCTGAGCACAGTGTTGAACATGGAAAGGAAAAGAGACAGACCTGACGCCAGTATCTGAATGCAAAAAAAGGAAAGAAAATCATTGCACCATTTAAATTTACATTTCTATTGCAATTGCTGCAATGCATGTGATGTGAAACTGGCCTCATGCTCTTAACAGTCCTGAATGGACACACTAGATAAATGTAGCCACTACAAAATCTAATATTCAGAGGTCTGTCTCACCTTAGCCAGGAAGAACCATATGCCACAGTGCTCCTGAGACAGACCGCCCTTCAATTTCACAGTTGCCAACATCAAAAAAAAGCTGAATATTGCGCTATGAAAAGAAATTGATTTCTAATGAGCTTAAGATTTGCAAACACAATCAGTTTCTTTGGAAAAAATGACAATGTATTGCTCATTCTGGACTTTTTGCAAGTGAAATCCTCACTGTAAATATACAACAAATCATGCTAACTTAGTGCTTTTGAATGTTTGTCTCACCTGCCCAAGCAGCCAGTATGAAACCTATATGAAGTCAGGAGAGGGAAATCTAAGGCACCGGACAGATCACCTGAAAAACGAAACGCCAAGAAATACACATGGATCACGTCAGAAAATTATAGAGCTGCAGACAAAAATAATACAACAGTATAAAATGCATTTTATTACCTGTCGAGTATGCAAGAGAGGAAAGTAACAATGCACTAAAAAGAAGAATAAAATTAAATGGGACTGAAAAAAAGTACTATATATACACTGTACACAGTATATGCATCATGTGGATCAAATCTGAGATTGCATATAAAGGATGACTTTAATTTTCTTATTTTTCCCATTTACCTGGTCACGTAATTGATGAACTGCTCTTCAAGATCACTGTAACATTACACATTAAAAAGGGCATTTATTATGCATCTATTTAGAGTATAAGAAATAACAATATACAACATACACAACCATTCTAAAAGTTTAGGATCATTTTTAAAGAAATGAATAATTCTATTCAGTAAGGATGCATTGAATTGGTCAAAAGTGACATTAAAGACCTTTATAATATGAAGTATAAAATGAACACAATTTACACAAAACTCAACTTTGATAATAATAAGAAATGTTTCTTGAGCAGCAAATCAGCATATCAGAATGATTTCTGAAGGATCATGTGAAATTCAGGTTGTATCACAAAAATAAATTACATTTTAAATTTTAATACTATTTCATAACATTGCTGATCTTATTGTATTTTTGATCAAATAAGATGAGCATAAGAGACTTCTTTGAAAAACATTTAAATATGTCCCCAAACTTTTGAACAATAATTTAAATAAAACATGAAATCACCTGAGAAGGTTTGTTTTTGTGTTCTTCTGGAATACTTTATATGCACCTAAATTGGAAAAGAGACCAGATTAAAAAGACACACAGGTAAAATGCACATTTTCATATGAAGGTTTAAGACTGTTACTCATAATTCTGAGGCCCACAACAAATCAATCCACACTCACCAACACAGAACAGATGGATGGATGCCCATGTGTAGCCACTGGGACCAAACTGAGAGGTGAGACATATAGAACCATAAAGAAGACATATGAAATGGAGAATTTACTGTTACACAAAACCGAAATATTTATACCTCACAAAAAAAAAAAAAAAAAAGCACAATATGTCTATGTGAGAGTAAACTTACCCGTGGATTGTATAGCATAAGGCTGGCAGCGGATCCCAGCAACATACACACACTAAAAAGAACATCATTTCATTAAAAGCATCTATAGTTTTTTAATGCAATATCTGATTAAGAATATACAGTATAAATATCTAAAAAATTGAATTGATACATTTACTTGAGAAGCAAAATTACTTAAGATATTAAGTTTTTTTCTGAAAAATGTATTAAAATTTTAATTAAATGACTGTATGCCTAAAACGAGGTAAAATATCTGCCGATAGGGTAAAAAAAATATTCTTAATTTAAATTTCTTGCCCTTTTGGATGACCTTTTTTTCTTGGTTTAAGCATGAAGTTACTTCATTTTTAGACATTTATACATCTTGTGTCATTTTGCTTCTCAAGTACGTGTATCTTGATTTTTTTTTAAGAATGTCTAGATATTTCTATTCAAGATTTTGTTGTTTTCCAGTAAAATATATAGCAAAGTCTATTAAAATACTGAGAAAGAAAATTATTTTGCAGTGTTGGTATGAGCATAAAAAGTATTGAAGAATTTTCAAGTCATTTTGGACTATCTGGTTGAAAGAAACATACCTTAATAATTTCATCCATGGTGGTTTCTAAATAAAGCAAATATAAAGAAAATTAGAATGGTAGAATGACTGGCACTGAGATATGATTATCTGAAATAGTATGAGGATATTTTGGAAGCAAGCTATTTTATGATTTCTAATCCTACTAAATACATTTTGAAAGAAAAAAAAGCCATGCAAAAAATAGTTTTTAGTTTATTTCCACAGAATAGCAACTGAAATCAGACTCACCTCTCTGTGAGCTACTGTTACGATGAGAAAAGCAAAGACTTTGGAGACATTTTGTAACACAAAGAAAAAAGGAATGGGCTAAAAAGAGAGAGCAAACACAAACATAGTTCAGTCCCAACACAGGAAAGACTCTGAAGTTTATATTCCAGCATGTATTTTCTACTTACCAAAAGTGACAGTGCTTTGGACCCTGCATAAATGTTTCCAATAAATAAGAAGCACCCAGGAAGCTGAGAAAATGCTGCAGATCTAAATAACAAACACAGCAAGAGCACTAGTATTAGTAAACAAATTGTAATAATACATAATAAAATGTATAATAGTATCCACAAATAATCCATGTTTTATATAAATGCATATTTAGTTACCTGGAGAAGCCATTGATTTCAACCCAACCCAGTTTCCATGTAACCAGCAGCAAAAGAGCCCCAGTGGAGGTCTGCCAACTGAAGAAAGTCAATGATAGGGATGAATATTGAAATGTCATGTAAATCAGGAACTGAATTTCAAATATAGCCAAGTGATATTGTCATAAACACTTACCCCTGAAAAATGGTTGGAAATGTAAACTTTAAGATAGACAGGACATACTGTAAAGCAAAAAAGCAATTATGCATTTTGTGTATTCTGGTGTCTATCAGCATCACTATAATTTAACAATCTAGTACACACAGCTACAGCACAAAATGTATTTTAGAAAATGCATTATTGTACATGCAATACAAAAACAACAGGAGAAATACACGCTGATGCTGTCAAAAGTGCACCAAAGTCAGTTTACCTTATTTGTGAAGTAAGATGCTGTGAAAAAGATGCAGAAAACTAGAGCAAGAATCACTCGAGCAACATTCATTGGATTGGATGCATCAGTAACTTTGGTCGCACAGCTCTTCTTTAACGTTCTGACATCTCATCTGTACTTCCTCTGTTCTTTAGACCACGCCCACTGTGACACACAGCACATTTTTAACCTGTAAAAGCCTGAATGAAATCAGCTCTAAATGTGAAAAGCGAATTTTTGATATAAAGTAAAAAACGAAATTTTTTGATAAAAGTATTTAATTTTTTTTACAAATGCCTTTTTATTCTGTCGCATTCTTTTTTACTTAATTTTTTTTTACAAAGCAATAAACAAAACAAAACAATATATTATACTAAATTATTCACAATTGTAACACAATTGTAACAAATTAAATTTATTTACAACAACGATAGAAATATATTAAGTAAAATAATAAACATCGAACAAAAATATGCAGAGTATAAAATAAATTAATATATTATTGTTCTGTTTTAATTCTAGGATGAACAAGAAGGGTGGCTAGCCGCACACTGATCCACTCAAGACTGAAAAAGTCTACAAAAACATTTTTTATTTTATAAATTGCGTCGTGCAAAAAGTGCAAAGTGCATGTGAGTTAAAAACAAATAAACACCAGCAAGCAAACGTTTCAGCACATTACTATCGTCAGTGCTTCTGTTTTAATTCTAACCATTTAAAATATAAATTAGATAATTAATTATTTAAGTGCACTTTTAAAGTGATCAGTTTCTTCCATGAAAGGAATCTTTTTTTTTTTAAATGAATGGTTCTGAATGCAAAAAGGATAAAGAAATTAATAATAATCTCAAAAGAATGCTATTATAATTAAAAAAAGAAACGTAATCAGTTTACACATTATATTACAGCTGTAATGGTCATAAAAGAAGGTTTTAGGTGTTTTTGGAAATCCCAGTCAGTATAATATAAATCACTAATACTTTTATTTGTTTTTCGTTTGACTTTTATTTTGAAAAACCGAGTCATGCCGTCATAGGGGTTGTCCCACCAAACATTGTAGGTTGTATCTCACATCTATTTTTATCTGACACATTGTCTGTAACGAATTAACTTATCGTTTTAAACCACGTTTTAGCGGTTTTGGTCAAAAATAGTAATACGTAGTGTTACATAGAAAATTAAAGTCGATATTAACGAACGTTACACGAGTTTTACTCTAGTAATCTACGCGATAAAGTGTTACAAGCGTCTTGTTCCTAGTCTGAATCTAAACCTTCTGTCAAACAACATGGACCAACTTGAAGTAACTACAAAAGAAACCAAGGTGAGATTTAATAACAGTTTGATGTCCGAGTGTCGAATTATGTGGACAAAAATCTGGGAAGTGGTAAAATATTGTTGTTGGTTGAGTACAAGGCCTGTCAACCATTATACAACAGAAGGGTGAGTAATGAGTCTAAACCTGCCTGACATGTGATGAGTCAACTCTGAATACTGGAATGGAGTTAAACAGTGACCCAGTCACTGTTTGAATAGAATAATAAGGTAGTTTTATCTTGTTTAAAAGTTTATGGGTGAGGTCAGCTTTTGCATGTGGACTTTGAAACTCTTGATCTGGACTTGAGTGATCGTTTTGTAGGGTTAAGTAGGCCAAATAAATATCGCAATACTTAAAAACTGTGTTGTTTTAGTATTACTTTTTAAACCTATTAAAGTATTTATTAAGATTCTGAAATAGCTTTTATTTTCAGATGTTCAGCAATTTTATTATGTGCTTTTTCCATTAATATTTCTAATTTTAGTTTTAGTAATTTGGAGACTTAAATTTAAACATTTATTTCAGTTAGGCAACATTTCTAATTTTCATTGAACTTTGTTCATGTAGTATTTATATTTTAATTGATTACAACATTATTTCAATTACAAAAACGATTTTTAGTAGTCTTATAAATATGTTTCTAGTTCTACATATATAGTTTATATATTCTATTAATGTAAAATATTAAAAAGATATATTTTTTGGACTGATTTAATGTGAGACCATGCTTTTTAAAGAGATAGTCCACCCAAAAATGCTTCTTTCTTTTGCGCAACACAAAAGAGGATATTTTGAAGAATGTTGTGAACCAAACAGTTTTGATTCTCATTGATTTACATTGTTATTTTTAAGTAATGAGAACCAAAACTGTTTGGTTACCAGTATTCTTCAAAATTTCTTCCTTTAAGAAACTTTACAAAAATTTACAAAAGATTCCAAAAATTCAATATTTTCTGGAATGTTTCTAAAATTTACTGTAAATGTTCCACCTCTTTGCAACCCTAGTTTGGAATGACAGTAAGTGATGACAGAATTTAAATTTTTGGCACACGTGACAGGACTTTTATTCTGCTTGTCAGCTGTTGATGGAGTTATTTGTTTGGAATGTGAGGCTAACTTCTGCCAATAGAGTGTATCAGTCGTTCATGTCTGTGATTATTTGGTTGTTTTTCCAGAGCCCATGGGGCGCTCCCGTCCTGGCTCCAGCGCCCTGCTCTCTGGCTGATGTTATGAGTGAGGAGCTGGCCCGACAGCTGCATGAGGAGGGCAAACCTTTCCCAGAAATCCCAGAGTGAGTCTCATACACACCTATATGTCAAATTGTTAGCACTGTTACGAGTCTAGTAGCCCACCGTCTTTGGTGTAGATTACTTCAATAGTAATATATGATATAGTCACTTTCCCTTTTTAGTACTTATTGTCCATTTAAATTTTTTTTCCTCAACCAACATGTTTAACTTATCAACACATGGTTGTTTGATTACGAAATCATTTATCTGGCATTTAAACTCAAGTCACTAAAGCAGCAGCAAAATTCTCCTCATAAAATTTTTAATTGTTTGAAGCAAGTTTGTCATAATTTCTGATGGCAAAAACATCTTTTGTATGCATTTACGTCGTATTATTTCAGTACCGATCTGGACCTGACCTGCGCTCCTGAAGCCGACACGTCCAGCGACCTGATTCTGGCCCAGATGCTTCAGATGGAGTTTGATCGCGAGTTTGATACACAGCTGCGCAGGGAGGAGAGAAAGTTTAATGGAGACAGCAAAGGTAAAACAAGAAATTCAATTTAAAAGAATTTGTGTTTTCATCTATTGGGCTTTCAATTTATATATATATATATATATATATAAGTTCAGTTTAACTTGAAATTGTGATAAAAATATGTTGCTATTGTACAGTAGAATGTACTTTTCAAAGTAATAATAATAAAATTAATTGGTAAATAATAATAAAATTAACTTCATAAAATTTTTTCATATTTTCATTTGAACAGAAATCTTAGAAAATCTTGTGCAGCACTTTGTTTGCCAGAAAATAAAAGGAATTGTTAAATTTTCATTTAATTCATTTTATAAGATTGATTGTTAATGTATTATTCCTTTATTTTGTTACCATTATTTTTGCTAATACATTTGTACTAATATTTAATGAAATTAAATGAAACATTTCATTTGGCATTACTTTTAGAAAAAAATGTAATAAATTATTAAAATGTTAAAGTTTTATCGATTCAATTTATTAGACATGCTTTTCGATTATTGAAAGTTTATTAAACAAAATGTAAAATACAAAATTTGGGGAAAATAAAGCAGATTTTATTTGGACCCTAAAAAATTATTTTTTTAATTTAACCATTAAAATGGAATCCAGAGAAATGAAATTGGGGAAAAAAACAATCCAGAACAATTCAAATACATAATATTGCAATCAATCAATCAGTCAATAAATGTATGTATGTATGTATGTATGTATGTAAAAAACCTTAACATTTCATTTCATTTCCAGTCTCTATATCCTTTGAGAACTACCGCATGGTTCATCCGTATGAAGACAGCGACAGCTCTGAGGATGAGGTTGATTGGCAAGACACTCGCCATGATCCCTACAGAGCTGGTGAGCTTGTTTGTGCTACACATAAAATCTTTTTTTTTTTTATGTGTCCTTAGCAGGATTTTTTTTTTTTTTTTAACCTGACTGCATTTGATTTACTAACTCAGACAAACCAACAACAACCCCTAAGAAGGGATTCGTTGGGAAGGGCAAGAACATCACCACCAAACACGACGAGGAGGTCTGTGGACGGAAGAACACCGCACGCATGGACAATGTAAGGCTTGTTCATGCTTTTTCTAAAATGACATCCAAAATTGTTCTTTCACTTCTAATCTTTTCGATCTTTGAATGTATCTACGCAGTTTGCTCCGGAGGTGCAAGTGGGAGACGGGATCGGCATGGACCTGAAGCTCTCCAACCACGTTTACAACGCTCTGAAACGCCACTGTTACACCGAGCAGCGCCGTAGCGCTCGACTCCATGAGAAGAAGGAGCACTCTACTGCTGTGAGTAGTTTTTCCCTTTTAAGACCCCTTTCCTTTTCTTTTTTTAATTTTATTTTATTATATATATATATATATATATATATATATGTGTGTGTGTGTGTGTGTGTGTTTATTTATTTATTTTATTTTTTACATTATTTATTTATTTATTTATTTTTATTTTACTTTTAGGGTGTTCAGACTCCACAAACTGTAGAAAAATGTAACTTAAATAGCCCAAACCTTTTTTGATTTATTCATTTATTTTGTTTTATTTGTATTTCATTATTTTTATTTTATTTCAGTTTATTTTATTGTAGGGTTTTCAGACTCAACACGCTGTAGAAGAAATCTATAGAGCCCAACCCATTTTTTAATGTCTTATTTAATTTTATTTTTTCATTTGACTTTTTACTTTATTTCATTGTATTTTAATTTTGGTTTATTTTAGTTTTTTATCCTAGGAGTTTTAGACTCAACTATTGAAAAAATGTAATGTAAAGAGCCCAAACCATTATTTATTTTATTTTTATTTTTTATTTTTTTAGCGGTTTCAAAGTCAACTCACTGCAGAAGTAATGTAATGTGTCCACTTGCATGTCCTGACTGTTCAATGAATGTCCTCTTTTGCTCAGGAACACGCTGTGGACCCCAGGACCAGACTGCTCATGTACAAAATGGTGAATGCTGGGATACTGGAGAACATCAACGGCTGCATCAGCACAGGAAAAGAGTCGGTGGTTTTCCATGCTAATGGAGGGAGGTACGTGCTTTGCATCATTGTGTGTGCAACTCGCTAAAGTCTTACAATTAAAGCAAGTGTGCATTTATTAAGCAGTGTTAATCTCAATGTGTCTCGTGTAGCTTTGAAGAGAAGATTGTTCCCGAAGAGTGTGTCCTCAAGGTTTTCAAGACCACCCTGAATGAGTTTAAGAACCGGGACAAATATATCAAGGACGACTACCGCTTCAAAGACCGCTTCAGCAAGCTGAATCCTCGCAAAATTATCCGCCTGTGGGCTGAGAAGGAGATGCACAACCTCACCAGGTGACATACAGATTCATTTAACTGTACAAGACAAATATTGCCTTAGATGCATTAAGATGACACTACAACATAATATTGTGTATTCTACTTTTTTTCATGCCATTTTTCCCTCTCGGACACACAAATGTGCGTGTAGAATAAAGAAAGCAGGGATTCCGTGTCCAGAGGTGGTGATTTTGAAGAAGCATATCCTTGTGATGTCATTCATTGGAAAGGACCACGTTCCTGCACCTAAACTGAAGGACGCCATTCTGAGTTCTGAGGATATGAAGAAAGCATACTACCAAGTACTAAACGTGAGTGTACTGAGTGTAATCACATGAGCTTTGCTATTGTTAAGAGGATATTGTGAAAAAAATAAGAAAATTCTATTTTGAGACATTATTGTGTCCAGACAGGATTTTTGTTACTTTATTGCAGTGCTGAATTGTCATGAAAATTAAATAATAATAAGTCTTATTTCTGTTCTAATTTTGGGGTCAAATTTGACTTGGATATGTAGATTTTCACCTCTTGTTCTCTGTGTCACAGATGATGCAGCGTCTGTATCAAGACTGTAACCTGGTTCATGCTGATTTGAGTGAATACAACATGCTCTGGCATGATGGACAGGTTTGTATTATGCTAATCCAAACATTCTTAGCAGCACATGATCTTCTTAGAAGCAAGGCTAGTCATGTTTTCATGAACTGTTGAAAATTTAAAGTCTCTTGAAATGCTCACCAAGGTGGCATTTATTTGATCAAAAATGCAATAAAAGCAGGAATATTGTGAAATATTACAATTTAAAATAGCTGCTTTCTATCTGAATATGATTGAAAATGTAATTTATTCCTGTGATCAGTGCTGAATTTTCAGCATCATTACTCCAGTTTTGATCCTTCAGAAATTTTAATGTGCTGATTTGCTGTTCAAGAAACATGATTATCATTGTTGAAAACAGCTGTGCTGTGCTGTGATACATTTAATTTAAGATTTTTTTTTTTTTTTTTTGACGAATGAAACGAGATTAAATTAAAATGTCAATGTTTTGTAACATTATAAAGGTATTTACATTAGTATTAGTATAGTACACAAGTATTATTATTTTTTTTAATCTTACTAACCTCATGACAACTTCAAGATATTATTTTTTTTATTTCCCTTGTCATGAAGGTGTGGTTCATCGATGTGAGTCAGTCCATAGAGCCCACTCACCCTCACGGTCTGGAGTTCTTGTTCAGGGACTGCAGGAATGTGGCCACAGTAAGTGTCCGAAATATCTTGTGGTCAATAAAGAGCTCTAAAGCAAGGTTGTGATCATTAATGAATGCTATTTTCTTCTCTCCAGTTTTTCCAGAAAGCTGGTGTGGCTGAAGCTCTCAATGTATTTGAGCTGTTCAACACGGTGTCTGGACTGCAGATCAACAGCGATAATGAGGCTGATTTCTTAGCCCAGGTCTGGATTTCAGATGTTTGTCGTAAAGATCCAACACATTTTTCAAAATTTGGTTGTTAAAAATCAATTGTCATACATTTTTTACAGATTGAAGCCCTGGAGAAAAGAAATGAAGATCATGTGCAGAAATCCAGCAAGAAAATCTTCACGGCCACCAGTGAGGGCGGCCCACCCCAATTAGACACTGATGATGATTAACACAAGCACAATAGTCATTTGAAAAATAAAGGAGAGAAAATCCCTCCATTCACAAATAAGGTGTGGAATGGGACGAACGCCCATGTCCATGAGACATACTCGCGCCATCCTTCTGCTGTTAACGCGTTTGCTCGGTGTTGAAAGTGACGCGGTCATTTGAGACATCAAGCATAACCTGTCGTTTTTAACAGACGGTTTTGGAAGATGGTCAAAAACAAAAAAAATCAAAAAATAAGGAAACCAGTAACTATAAAGACACATGTAATGTTTTAGAATTGTGTGGTGTTAAAATGGGTCTCCTTTCACAAAAAGAGCAAGCAGAGAATGAAGATCTCCTGCGGATCTCTGCATGCTCTGAATTTGTGTTGATTTGAGCTTTGATAATGAGCAGAACTCAGGACATCAGTCTGTTCACCATAAAAATGACAGCCTGGGTTTTTATGCGAAATCATTTTACTGCTAAGATGACTATTGTAGATTTGTGGTCTCTGAGATCTTTTGTAAAATCAGGTAAAGAGAAAAATAAACTCTTGAATGGCATGCTTTGAGTTCTTCTTTCTTGACCTTCTTGTTCTTAGCTCAGGCACTAAATACAGTTTAAAGGAATAGTTCACACGAAAATGAGAATTTGCTGAAATTTTAGTCACCCTCAGGCCATCCAAGATATAGATGAGTTTGTTTCTTCATCAGAACAGATTTGGAGAAATGTAGCATTACATCACTTGCTCACTAATGGGTGCTGAATGGGTGCTGTCAGATTGAGATGCAAACAGATGATAGAACAACACAACAATCCACAAAATTTTTTAGCAAATTTTCATTTTGGGTGAACCATTACTTTAAAGCACCAGTTATGTGTATTTTTGCGACTTTGGAGCCCCCTACAGTTAAGTGAGTGGAATTTACTGTCGAAATAAGTCACTGTTGTAATTACAGTAAATAGCTGTACGCGATTTTTTTCTGCCGTAAAGGAATCCGCCCTTTTCGCGGAATTTCGTACCTGCTCCTAAATTTACATACTCCCAGAACAGACATTTCGGGGGTCAGCGCGGGAAAGAAACAGAAGCCATATGTCTGATTAGAAATCAGTGTATGATTTTGAAAATGATATTTCAAAGAACTTACGTACGACTGTTTTAAAAATCTGACTTGTAAGAGATTGTCAAACTAGACATACCTAGCATACATACTCTGTATTTGTACAGAATAATTTGAACAGAATATTTTTTTAGCTATGACGTTTAATGGCGGGAAGTTGAAACTACACTGTAAAAAAAAAAAAAAAAAAAAAAGTTGAG
>JAFVLL020021906.1:0-31117 GCA_021397915.2 Tor tambroides
AGCAGTTGAGGGAAGACCACTTGAAGAAAAGTTTACCAGCGCTGCTGATGAATTAACATGCAGTTCCATCCTTCTCCCTGTCTGCTTGGAACTACTGTGCAATGAGCCCTTATTTCTGTCACATTAATTTTGTTTGGAAAAAAATAGAGGAAAAAGGCGCAAATTTCCCTAGACACTCCTTAATATCTGTACTGGGAGCTGTAAATGTTGCTTTTCCCAGCATTTTTCAGTCTTTATTATACAAAGTTTTATAATTAACTGACACCTCCTCTCACTGGAGAATTTGATTTTTTTCCCCCCGTTTTATTATATGTACGACATTTTTGATCAAAGTAAAAAAAAAAAATCATTTGATGAGTAAAATCTATAGTGTGCTGGTTTGCAATTTGCATTTTTTTAAAAATTATTATAATCTGAAGTTTCATTTGAGATGCGAACGGCTATGAGATTTGATTTTCTGGAACATTTCTCACGAGACAGATTGCGGTCCTTGGTGAAACGTCTCTGTAATATGACAGATGGGCCAAAATCGATCCATTAACAGAGGCGAAACGAGTGACGTAATTGATCTCCATAACATTTACTCCTTTAGGTGTTTGTTGTCTTCGCTGTTGTCCTTATCTGTTGCACAGAAACAGTCCTAGATTTCCTTGACCTCCATTTGAGTCGGTTCGAGCAAAGAGTTTTTCTTGAATCTGTGCTTATATCAGGATAGTTTAATACATTTCCTCCAAAGCCCACATTCTCCAAAATGGGATCAAAAAGTCATGGCCGACACTACAGCGACCCTTGCGCAGCCTCGTGTCTGCCGTATGATGAGGTAGAGAGAAAATCAAATCTGTAAATGTCACCCTCTCCTTATTCAGACAGGCTCCAAATTTGCCTTCTGAAGCAGATTTGCCGCTCTCAGAGCATTTGTCATTGCCCCATGCTTAATTTGAAGAGTTTCTAAAGGAGCGTTGGAAACGTACACCTCGCCACGATCTGAGACAAAACCGCTTACGGCGGTGAAATGGCGTTCCGCGGAAAATACAGTCTACGAATAAACAAATGCAAACAGAAAATGCCCGTCAGAGCTGACAATTTAATGGAAAAAGAGACGGCTTTCATTAAAAAGTGACATTGGGCTGATGAGGTGTGGAAAGTTTTTGTGTCCATTCTTGTCTTTTTACACTTTGCAGTGGCGAAGCTCCATCTGTTTCGAAACCGGCCCATGTATGTGCACACGATAGATGCTTACAGAGTCATTAAAGAAGGCAGATCTGTGGTAATCCTCAGAGGGAACGTACAGGAGGACGGACCTTCTTTGTGCTTGCCTTGGGTGAACAGAAATGTGGCTTTGCAGATTTACAAGTACAGATCTCATTTTGCACAGTTAGTCCGTTTTGCCATTTAGATCCATCCCCTCAATTAAAACGCATTAATTATGAATGTGTGCGAGAAATGTCAAAACATTTCAGCAGGCACCTTTGCAGATGATGATTCTTTATAAACCCTGTTTATCGGTTTACCTCTTCAGGATTATATTGTGCCAAGAGGATTAAAAACTGAGAGGTGGTTGTGTTAATTAAAAAGAAATAAAAAATCTGTCATTACAGAATTTTAAGAATAAATTGGATAAAAAAATTAAGAAAGTCTTGTAAGCGTTTTTGATATCAATGTCACTTTAAAAAACACTTTAGTATACGGACCAATTCTCACTATTAACTAGTTACTTATTAACATGCCTATTATTAACATATGTGACCCTGGACCACAAAACCAGTCTTAAGTCGCTGGGAAATATTGTAACAATAGCCAAAAATATATTGTATGGGTCAAAATTATCCATTTTTCTTTTATACCAAAAATCATTAGGACATTAAGTAAAGATTATGTTCCATGAAGATATTTTGTAAATTTCCTACCGTAGATATATTAAAACTTAATTTTTGATTAGTAATATGCATTGCTAAGAACTTCATTTGGACAGCTTTAAAGGCGATTTTCTCAATTTTTTTTTTTTTTGCACCCTCAGATTCCAGATATTCAAATACTTGTATCTCAGCCAAATATTGTCCTATCCTAACCACACATCAATGGAAGTCTTATTTATTCAGCTTTCAGATGATGTATAAATCTCAATTTCGAAAAATGGACACTTATGACTGGTTTTGTGGTCCAGAGTCACATATTGGCTGTTTATTAGTGCTTCTATAAAGCACATATTCTGCATGACCATATTCTACATCCCTAATCTTGCCCAATACCTAAACTACCTTAATAACTACCTTAACTATTAAAAAGTAACAAATTAGGAGTTGGAGGCAAAATTCAGTTAATGGTTTGTTAATATTGAGAATTGAACCTTACAATAAAGTGTAACAAAAAACACAAAAAAAACGTTGTAGTAATGGGTAAAAATAGAGCTTTACAATCCATGAGTAATGTTTTTTTAGTGCAACCTCAGAAAGTTGTGCATACAGTTTTTAATCTTTTTTTAATATAAAAAAGCGTTTTATGGAGGGTGAAGTCTGTTTCGTTTGTGCTTTTTTTTTAATCAGTAATATTAAATATTTTAATTAACACATTTAGTCCACCTCTTGGTTTTTTTTTTCTTCTTTTGTTATGTGAAATCAGTTTTTATGAGGATCTTTAAAACCTTTGTTACTTTGCATTTCTGATACCTTTTATTGTTCATTAATGTGTCTAAAATATGGACACTTTATGTTTTGTCTGTCAAAATATTCAAAAGTCTGGTTTTAGATGGCACAATCAGCCCTATGGCTTGTCCATGCCTGGCGCTGACCAACTGTTTGTCACCTTTAGTGAATATATTCCAAAAAGGATAAAGAAATCTGCAGTATGTTTCAGCTCATTTGTCATGTAAACACTCTCAGTGAAAATAAAGCTGCTTTTCAGCCACTGCCTTTAGGGCTTTTCTGTCACCATCAGTGTTGTTGTTCTTATTGGGGTCACTTAAAGCCACATGCGGGATCTGTTCAAACATGCTGCTTATTGACAATGTGATATCCCACAGTGCCTTTGCGCCACTCAGCTGAAGGAACGTTCATCACTTCCTTCAGCCTAGAACGTTCCGTATTTAGTGACCTCCGACGCCTCCTGTCAAAGACTTCGGTCTATCAGTCACTTTAGCCCAACTCACAGCTGCTGACACGGTGGCTGAAAAATTTAAAAGAGCTCTTTACGCTGAGAGTTAAGTTATGATACACCTTTGTATCCCTAGCTTAGACGAGACTCTCTGATGCCTGACATTACTTTGAAGGGCAGGTTTGATAGGTGTTTTTCAAAGATCTCCTCAGATCAAGAGTCGGACATCAGTTAGACAAAGGCCACATGCGGCTGCGGCGCCTTGGCATTTGCGCTGAATGTTGATTGGTGTTCATGTCGAACGTGACTGTGTTTTTATATGTCAGTAGAGTTTGAAACCAAAGCGATTTATCTTAATACATTCATAATTAATTATGGTGGGCGCGTACGCCTGTGTGCACCTATAATTGTTTACATGAGAAGGAGCAAATAGTCTACAGTGCTCTATTCTGTTCTATCTTTCTCTACCACCTACATTCACACATTTATATCTGTGTGAGTATTAGCAGCGTGTTCGTTGCCTTGTTTTGTTTTTCATTTTCTTTGTTGTTAAGCCTTTTCCCCTCAGCTCTGCGTCTCACTGGCTACTCATGGGAGACGGTCGTGAAAGAGAGAAAGGCAAACGCTTAAGGCAGCGCTTGGCAGACGGCGACTGACTCTGTGATTAAAATTTGCCTCTAAAGCCACAGTCGTCAGAGTCAGCATAATTTAAAAGCCCCTTACTTTGATGCAGAACAATGAGACTAAATGGCAGTCCTCAGAATCGCTCGCTTGTTCTGCCAAAACATGTACTGAGAGGGAAAAAGAGAAATGGAGATGAAGGCAGAGCAGAGAAATAACGAATAGGAACAGGAAGGGATATATAGTCTAGTCTTAATTACCCTGTAAATAAGTTTCTCAACGCCTCGTTCCTTTATAACACATCCCAGTTGAGTTACATAGAATGAAAAAGAAAAGAACTTTTCAAGAGAGCCTGCTCATTTATTCATTGTCTTATGAGAATGTACTGTGTGTTTTGCTTCTGAATCTTTGCTTTAGCTGAAGCATAACAGCCACAGATCTCCCAATTTATAATGTGAAACGGTCATTAGATTCCAACGGAACTGTTGCCGTGAGAGAGAGACGGCGCTGAATAAAAAGGCAAATCACAAATGAGATCTTTTCAAACTCAACAGTTTCTCCTATATGCCAATGAGACTGAATGGAGAGCAAATGTCGACTTTTGCTTAAGTCTCCTGCTCCTCTGATTTTTCTTTGAGGAAAATGTCCTAGTAATCTCAGACTTTGACAAAACACGAAGTCTACAATCAAAAGTCTCATTTCTGTGTCATTCATGTTCATCGAATACCTTTATATTCTTATACAACAAATTGCTTTGCTTTAGGAAATTTAGGAGAAATATCTAATAGCAAGTTAAAAGGTTTATAAAAATCTCTTGAGCCAGAAAAAGCCATTCCTAATAAAGGCCCCTTCACAGCTATCTATAAAGATTACCACATTAACAGATGACAACGTTTTGTTTATTAATTGCGCTGCAGTTTTGTCTTCTGCAACTTTAAATGCTCTAGCGATTTTTAAAATTATGTAGATTCCGATTGGCTGTGAGTGTTTTTATCATCCATTAGCTGAAAAAAAAACATTCTAAAACAAAATTGATCCTTTGTGCTGTTTATCGTTATAGTTAGAATGAATATTAAAACTTTATAGTTATCATTATAGGTATGGCATGAAGATGTCACAAGGCTGGAAATATACTTTTACAGTATTGAGTACAGTAGTGTAAGTTTTACACAATAAAAATAACAAAGTACACAGTACTTACAAACCAGTGGTGTGCGGTGGAGTTCTGAAATGAGGAGGCAAAGTCCGCAAATTTACTTATTTATTTTTTGAACAAATGTAAATTCATGTCCCAGTCACATTTTCTTGGGTAAATAAACATTACTTATACTATCAGAAAAGAAATAAAAACAATTCAATTTGATAATTTTACATTAACAATGTAATTAATATTATGTTTATTAAACGCATGTATGAATCTCCTCATTTTATTAGTATAGGACAGTGTAGAAGTGACAGGAAGCAAAGTGGGGGAGAGAGAGAGGGGCAGGATCAGGAAAGGTCCTCGAGCTGGGATTTGAACTCGCGATGCCCGTAGTGCAGCGGCGCGATATGTCGGCACGCTGCCCACAAGGCTGTCGGCCCCGACTCAAGTTAGTGTTTTTAAGCATTTTAAATTTATTCCAAAATAATAACTCAAGGCAGTAATTTAAACTAAATATTTTATCTGTGAACTTGTGTTCAGCTGTTCTTTTTAATAGTTAACTTTTTGTTGGATCATCAGTCATCAAAGCTTGGTAAATATTGGTCACAGATGTGGAGAATTACTTTAAATTTCTCCAAACTGATTACTTACTAAAAACTCCCACAGTTCATGTTTTCATGCCATTTCGAGTCTTATTTTGATGTAACAAAGAAGTTATAGCTTAGTAAAAGCCTCCTCTTACGTGACTTTCTCCCTTTCATTCTCTATTACCCCTTCACCAAACCCAATGCAAGTTTTAGGTGGTCTGTTAAAACTCTATGGGCTCGGGGGAGGCGAGAGAGATGCGGACTCCCGCTGTAACTTTACCTGCTAGTGTCGCTGTTGAGCAATGTTTCTTTAGAAAAACGAGTGATTTATACACTTTTTAATGTTATATTTTGTAATATTTTATTTTTGTACTACGAATTTTGTTTCTCATCCAATATTTTGAGGAGACACTGCCTGCCCTGCCTCCTCGGAGGAATGCCCCTGTTACAGACAAATTCAGACAATTCAGGTTAGTAAGTTTAAGTCAATAGGTTTATAGCAATTCTCGTCAAATTGTCACGGCTGGAAAATCACTATAAATGCAGACATTTCTGCTTCACTGCCTCTTGTGGCAACTTTGAGAATGCAGCATGTACTTGAATTGCAAACGTAGAAGCATTGGCATTTAGGTACTTGTATAGAGTATATTTCAGGCGCAGTTGTGTTTATCTGATATGCTCTGAGTGGCGATTTGAAAGACGCCTTGTTGAACTTGGGCGTTTTCTACAGGGAATTGATTTATTTGTTTTTTTATGTGGGTTTAAGTTCATGCACAGGTAAAGCACAAACAATGTGCATTGGTTCTGGTGTAAGACAGTGAACAGAAGAGTGATCTAACGCTCTTCATGTTTCTCTTTCCCTCTGGCTATCTGTTTGTCCTTAAAGCCAGAGTGGGAGTGGTTGCTAAGCAGTGTCTCTATGGACACACAGGCTTCATCTCGCTCAGATCTGCAGCGTCTCTTTCACTTCTCTCTCGTCTTTTACCGAGGACACACTCCACAAATCTCAGTCAGTCTCTCATTCTCCTTTCTTTCAGTCTCTCTCGCTTTTTTTATATTCATAAGCAGGCTCAGCACGCAATATGGAACTACCTCCTCCCACAGGGCTAAACATTGAGTTCCTTAAGAAGCCTCAGCCCTTGATGCAAACGGTTATCAATAACCTTGAAATGCTTTTGCTCCGTTGCCCAATTTTGTTATGTATTTGAGCAGGCACTCTGGCATGATAAGGGAGAGAGAGAAAGAAGGGGAGCGTTTATAAAAAAATAAAAAAAACTCAATGAAAACAAAATCACGACATTTCTGGATGAAAGCCTTTTGCACGCATTGTGCTCCAAATATGTTCCCTTTCATTTCACAGTAACATCTTAAGTTTGTTTGTTTTTTTTTCTTCATTGTTTTCTGAGTGCTCCCCCTTTGAGGTCTCGTGCCTGGTTTATAGTTTTATATTTCTGAAAAGGTTGTTACAGCAATTTGCAAATGTAACACCTGGGCATGGAAGTTTCCTTAAAGGAGTCCCTTGAGCAATCGTGACACTGAATTCAAACAACTCAGTAATTTACAAAGAAATGATTGGATCTTTGTTTAAAAAGAACAGCTCCCAGTGTTTTAGACTCTGGAGAGCAGCACAGCTTTGTTTTAATAATCCTGCTCACTCTTCATATTCAGTAATTGTTTTGTGTCATTCACAGATGAACATGGACATTTGAAAATCTACCTGCCCAAGAAGCTTCTGGAATGCCTTCCCAAATGCTCCTCCCTGCCCAAGGAGAGACATCGCTGGAACACCAACGAGGTAAGAAGCTTTTTGTTTCACAAGAGTTTGGAATTTTGTTTTTTTTCCTATAATGCAATGATCACATTTTAATGTGTTGTTTATTGGATGCAATTGTTGGTTATCTTATGCTTGTTTTACAGCAAACTTTGATTTGTAATTGTAGTTAAGCACAGATCTAAGTTGGAGTTTCTAGATTTGTTGACTCAGCTCGACAGAAGTACTTCAACATTCAACACTGCAGTCAACATACAACTATATATATATATATATATATATATATATATATATATATATATATACTATATGATGAGCTATTATATTATATAATATTATATAATATAATAGCTCATTACCAAACACCAATGACTTATACATGCACTATATGAACAAAAGTATTGGTACACCCTCTTCTTTAGAACAGAAAAAAGCACTTCCAAAACTGTGGCAACAAAGATGGAAAGATAATTCATGTATTTAAAAATTGTATTTCCATCTCTGTTGCAACAGTTTTGAAAGAGTCTAAAATGACTGTACCCATATGTGACTCAAGGTCTGCATTTAAAGTCACACCAGAGGTGTTCAGCTGTGTGTGTGTGTGTGTGTGTGTGTATGTATATATATATATATATATATATATATATATATATATATATATATATATGAGAATTCATGAGATCATAATTTTCTTATAACAAAAAAGTTTGTCTGTTTATAATCAGTTGTCCACCAAAAAAAAAAAAAAGTTGGTATTTTTACACAAAATATACCGTTTTTGTTGACTGCCGTATTGCAATATTTGGATTTGCTCTGTAAATCTGTGTCAGTTTTATCTAACACTTGGACTCGTATACAAAGTGTATCTGCATTGCTTTGAACTTTGTCTTCCTGGCCCGAAGGCGTTCTGACATTCAGAGACAAACAAACACACTCAGCAGAGATTAGGGAAGCCTGTTTGGACCGATTCCATAGCACACCTAAAGTCTGACACAACCTCCTACCGTCTCGCTCTCTGCTAAAGTATAACACCACTTGAACATGCACCAGCTCGGTTTTCATTTCTTTAAAATCTGAGATCTGGTCTCAAGTGGGTAAGTTAACATATTGGAAGTTGCTATCTGATTTACTGTGGACTCTGCTAAATTTACAGAGATGAGATTTGTATTGAGCTGTTCTGAATTTCTGAAGGAATACCATTACATGATGTATTAAGGGTTTAAAATTCTTGTTAAAGGAATAGCTGACAAGTCTTGTTACCACAGGTTAATATAACATTGCATTTCTTTGCCTAGAATGGTTTGAAGAAGGCTAGACTGTGAAAGCTGTTTCACAAGCTAACAAAAGTCAAACTTTTCTTTCATTTTCTAGACCTGCCTTAAATTCTTTATCATGATGGAGATGGCACATACTGCTACAGATGACTTGGGATGATGCATGCCATGACCTTTCAGAATATTTCAGATTCATTTCCATTTCAAAACTGCTATAACTTATGAGAGAAGAAGCCGCTGATGTCTTGCACATATACGTTTATTTACAATAAGAGTTGAAAATGCGGTTTGATCCGGGGAATGCAGATGTGTTTTCTTTGTGCCGTGCTTTACTGTGCTGTAGTTGAAGTGATTGTGCAGAGAGGTTGATGCTTCTCTCTCTCTCTCTCTCCGTTTCATTTGTGCGTCCTCCGTGTTGGGAAGCCAGAGTGTGGCTCTGTGCTTTCTGTCAAAGCCTCCACGCTCCCTTTCTCTCAACTTGCGAAGAGTTATAAAGTTTCCCAACTGTTTTTAAAGATTGTTTCACCCTTCTCAGCAACTCTTTATAGTTCTTTTTTTAGAATCGTGCCACTGTAGAGGAAAGTAATCTGACCCCATGCTGATGCAAACTAACCGGCCTCAAAGAAAAGTCATGAGCGGTTCACTAAGAGAACTTGAGCGACAGCTATTTGTTTCAAATCAAATAAACTATCACATGTGAACAGAAGATCAGGAATAGAGCGAGGACAGGAAGTGATGTAGAATGAAGAAAGGAACAGGATCAGTCAGTGTCCAATGACAAAAGGGCTGAACTTGACCATGTGAGCACCACTGCAGTTTTCAAAATTGTTTCAAAATATTGAGGTATAATGAGGCCTCTAGCAGGGCCGAATGAGACATCAGGTCATACAAACAAGCACAGCTCATGTCCAAGCCTGTGTTTTCCTGCATGCATTGGATATTTCACACACATACGCCGTAATTTCTTGGATTGGGAGCTGGGAAGTGGGTCTATGTTTATGTAGTGTTCACCAGTCACTCCATATAACATTCCCATTCCTCCCTTTTCCTTATGGGAAATGACCCTTATTGAAGGTAATGACATGGATGTTTCTTCGGTTGAAAAATTCTTGTAGCCGAATGACCACATTAAAGAACGAAACCGACAGTATGTTGGAAAGGAGGGGGAAACATCAAAACGATAATGGTGTTGTAATGAACACGAGAAGAGGGTGAACGCTGGGGGACGGCAAAAAGTCAATTCCTGTCTTTATCTCGCTCTGTCTCTCACCGTCGGTTGCTTTACACCCCCTGCTGTTAATTTTAAATACCTAGAAAAAGCGCGCGCGTGTGTGTGTGTGTGTTTGATAGCTCTCCTATACTATACCGCACACCGTTGGGAGTCCTAGAGTGTTTCTAGAGAAGCTTTGTTATTACCGAACAAGAGAATATTATGCCTAAAAACCATCTGCAGAACATTTCCAAGTAATCACGGTGCAAAGTGAAGTTGGAACAGGTCTCAAGAATAATCTCTTTGCAGCTCCTCTCTGATTTGATCTGGAAAGGGCGATTGAAATGCTGAATAAACGCCTCCGCAACATGGCACAGGATGACTGTCCTTGCTCCGAACCAGCCCAAAGCTCAGATTCCCAGCTGAATGTCACACGAAGTCTCGCCGTTACATTCTGAAGCACGCTTCGCTAAATGATTTTGTCTGAAAGCAATTTAGATGAATTCTCATGGCTAAATATGCAGCTAATACAGCGTGGGTATTACTTATTGACAAAGTGTCCTTCAGCCTGGGCGTTTTTTTTTTGTTTTTTTTCCTGTCAAGCAAACGCTCCAAAAAAAGAGAGAATGAGAGATGTGCAGGGGGTTTTGTCATTGTTTGACCAATCTAAGCTCTTTTAGACCTTCTTCCACCTTCAGCGAAACAATTCCCCTGGATAAAGGAGAGCGTGGAAAATCACAATGCGTGTGTACCGAATGTAGGGGCAAACAGCGAGGATGAGTACGGAGCTTACATGCTGATCTGGTAAGCTGTAGATTGAATTGTATTACCTTGACTCAATGACAAAATCTCCATGTTTTGTAGACTTTGCAAACGGAGAAGCCTGTGAGTTTGCTTTTTATAATGTACATCGCTGGGACCCTGTTTGAGCCAGAGTAAAGGGCTTTGATATCGGCAAAAGATTCATAAGTCGCTCCCTAGCAGCAGGGATGAAAAAGCTGTCAAGGTGAACAATATTCTCTCATTTTAGCACGCTTAAACGTCTTGAGTAGCCTTGGCCGGTGGCGATAGCGAATGCCCCTTTACGCACTTACACAGAGATGCTGTGTCTGCGCCATTCCACCATAATCTGCCCCAGATGACAAACTGCGCATCTAAAAGTTTTAAGCGGCACGGAAAAGTGCTGCTGCGTGCGAGTCCTTGTCTTGTCGAGTTCCCCTGCCACCATTGTTTTATTTTAAATCTCTCAGTTTCTCCCTCTTGCATTTTTTTTGGTGTGTGCGTGCTCTTGATCTAGATATTGGCATCACGGATCCAGCTTTACCCCAGTGATAAGTGCCAGGAAAGTGGTTACCGTGCCTTAATCTTAGCTGGCACTACCCTGTTCCTCTGGGTCCCTTTTCTTTTCTGGTCTGCCTAAGTTTCTCTACACATAATCAAAGGAAGCAGATGCTACTAGTCAAACCTTACCCTACAGGGAATGCTGGGAAATTTAGTTTGTGTTTGTATAAGCGCACCTTTGGCTTCTGCGGAGTGGAAGGGTCTCTTGTCACCCAAACAAGCCAGGTTTACCGCTTCACTTTCCATTATAACAAATAAGGTAGTTTTAGCGAGGACCACATCTGTTGCATTTTTGACCTTTTTGGACTTGTTCAGACAGGGAAAGGATCGGCAACCTGGACTTTCTGCTTCGTGATTGGTTTTAAGAGTCTCAGGAGGCATGAACTCTGTGTGTTCACATATGCAGTTATAATCAAGCAGTGGTGGGTTTTTGTGTAGTTGAGCTACAGTCTGCATCTGCCTGCATATGCTATTCATTGTCCATATTTTAGATGTGTTTTAGTACAGTTTTAAGGAAAAAATAATATTAATATAAGACTTAAATATTCTGACCAGCACTTTCACAACTGTTCATATGCTTGGGGTTGGTGTAATTTTTTAAAAGAAGTCTCATATTCTCAACAAGGCGGCATTTATTTGATCAAAGATACAGTAAAAACGGGAATATATTATTACCATTTGAAATAAATGATTTTCATGTGAATATATTTTAAAATGTAATTTATTCCTGATGCAAAGCTGAATTTTCAGCATCATTTTTCCAGTCTCAAGAAACTTTTTTTTAATTATTATTATTATTATTATTATTATTATTATTATTATTATTATTATTATTATATGGTGAAAACAGATTTGCTGCTTAATATTTTTGTGGAAATCACGATATGTTTTTAACAGAAAGTTCAAAATAATGGTATTTATTTAAAAAAATTTACTGTCACTTTTGATCAGTTTAATGTGTCATTCCTGAATAAAAGTAATATTTAAAAATTAAAATAAAAACTGACTCTAAATGCTTAAGTTTATAAGTGTAAATGTATTGTTCAGTTTCAGTTCACACTGCTCAAGCAGGTCAATACCTGAAATTATTGTCTTTGACTGGATTATTTCAGTGAGCCATATCGTTTTTGTTTCTATTTTTTTTTTTCTTCAGAAGTATTGTTAGTGCAGTGTCATGTTTTATTTATTTTTTTGCCAATGCATGGTACTGTTTACTTTAATTAAAATTGGTTAAGTAACATGATGTACATTTTTGTCCTTTTTTAAGCCTTTAAATGTTGGCTGGACAAAGACTTGTTTAAAAGTTTGTCTTGATGACAGTCAGTTCTGCATAATTTGATTCACATTTGAATTGTAGTCTACGTTCTGTTTTCATTCATCCATTCATGAACTGAATACAGGCATTCTCAGAGTGGTGCACAGTGCTGCACATTTCTGAAAACTTTATTGCACTCTTGTATCTGTCACCAGTGTTGGCACTGCAAATGGCGCTCAGTTTGAATGCACTGTGTTTTTGTGCAAGACTGTAAATAAGTCTGAATGATTATGACACATCTGCACAAACAGACTTTGCCCTTATTTTTCTCCTGGTCCAGGCATTATTCTGACATGTGGTCGTCTGTTGGCGTAATCAGGCTTGTTAAAAAGAATCCACCGGATCCCCTCCGGAGTGGGTTTAGCCATGTCCCGCTATCCCGGGGATTACAGCTTCCTTGAAAGGATTAGCACAATGCTGATTAGTTTGATTTCATTCTCCAAGCCAGAAAAAAGCCAGTCCTCTTGATATTTATGAGATTTATTTTAGTACATTTCCTCTTGTGGAAACAAATTATGCAGACTCCTTCTTTTTTTTTTTTCTTTTTTTTTTGGAAACTGTCAATTCAAAAGCTTGCATTTTTCTCGCTATCATTCTCGCTTGCTCTTCGTCCTGTTTTGAGAGCTTTTCCCAATCGAGCTGAAGAGCAAAGCTCCCTGATTAGTTGAAATAAAGAGGCAAAAAAACAGCGTTTATTTCCTCTTTGTGCCTGGGACAGGGAACGCGTCGCCCCTGTCGTGGTAATTAAGGATGACTCCGTGCAGGCAAATGTTTGAGGAAATGGAGGCTGAGCTGCTGAGGAGACGATGAGGGGAAAAAAGGAAAGGTCACGCTGCTTTGTTTTTGCAAACGGGGAGGCTTTGGGCTGTAAGGAGCTGATTTGTGAAGGTGCCTGGATCATGATCGGAATAGTAATTCGAGGAGAGGCTGCTGTCAGTCTGTGGTATAGGTGCGTCTGTGAGTCCATGAAGGAATGCGGAGAGATGCTAGCGAGCGTGCGCTGACCGATGCAGTGAATTGCAAAACGCTCCAGGCATCTCTCAACTTTTGTGTCTGTTGTGTGTGTATGTACAGTATATGGCTAAGACAGCAAAATAGGCAGCAGGATGCTTTTAGTTGCAGTATGTGAGTGAAACCTGATGGGATGATTTCAAGTCAACAAGAAATCAAAACTGATCCGAATCAAAATGACTTTCTTATACACTTTTTTTATACATTCATGGTTTTATTGTGAATGACTCATTGGTGCATGTCATTGCAAAAAAGAGCAGAGGTTTTCAAACTGGGGAAAGAAAACGGTTCTATGGGATTTGTAAAAAAAAAAAAAAAAAAATAGATCCCATACAAAAAACATATAATCAAAGTTAATGTTAAATATTTAAAAAATATTTAATATCATTTTTTAGAGAAAATGTATTAAATTGATATATTGTTTTTGTTTGGGATTCTCAAAGTCAGTGATAAATATTCTTAAAATATTTATTCTTTTATCATTTTTAAAGATTTATTCAATTTATGTAATGTTTTGTTCAAGATTCTAAAAGTTAATGTTAAATATTTTAAAAAAAAATATATATATATATATATATTTTTAATTTTTATATCCCTAGTAAAAAAGTAATATATTTAAAACACATTTATTTCATACTAAGTATAGTTCATATCTATTAACATATTTACAGACATGTTGCTCAGGACTAACTGATATAAAAATGATAATTAAACTTTATTTGGAGTACTGCTTGTGCACAATGCACATTTCTTAATATTAAGCCTAAAATGTGTTTTAATGTCACTATTGATGAGGATTGCATGATCTTTAAATAATATTGGTCTTTACATGCATGATATTTAAAGTGTGCCTAAAGTATATAGTTCCATTTTAGCACAATCAAATATACTTCAGTTTATATTTAGTTGGACTTCAGCACTACTTCCGCACAATTAAAGTGCATTAGGTACAAAATGAGTTGTTCCAGTTTAGTATACTAAAAGTACAATTACAGGGTATTTTTACTGTACATAAATATGTAAATGTATTAGTAGTATACATAGCATGAAATACATGTATTTTAAATATACTTTAGTATGTTTATTTTTCACTAGGGAGGGATAATTTTTTAGTAATTTTTAAACAAATGTAATTAACTAATACTGCTGGCAGAAATCGTGCGATTTAATCCCTCTTATGAGTTAATACACATTTCCAATGATCTTTTTCTTCAGTTGCTAACAACATGTTTTCATTGTGGATCTTTATACATGAACTTTCAGATTTGAAATTAAAAAAGATCTGAAAAGCCCTGATATATACACCACTTTTTACAGTCTAATCAAACCCCAAATGGATAAAATTAAGTCTTTCCCTTCTTTCTTTATTAACCTGTCGCTTACTGTGAGGTCAGATGACTGTTGTGGTGTAACCATAATCATAATCTGAGCGTTTTTGTACCTGTACCTGCTTCTGAAGGAACCGGCGTCATATGCTTCCCTTCCGTTCCCCTTCTCTCCTCCTGTCTTCAATCCCACGTTACCCTCATTCGCTCCATAACCCCTCCCTTTTTTCCATGTCTCGTATGCACTGAGGTGTAAAATTATTCAGGGATGGAGGGATAGATTTCTCCCTGTTGAATTGAACCATTGGGTAAGGCTTTTGTGCCAGGCCATTGTAATTGACTGTTGCTTTATTTACCGACTGAGTTTGTGTGTGTGTGTGTGTGTGTGTGTGTGTGTGAGAGAGAGATTCTGGAGTGCTTCCCTGTTCATTTCTTTTTCCATACATGTGGCTGCTCTCTCTCGCTTTGATCCACAGCACATCGGCAGCTCACGCAATCATGAAAATGGCTCGCATGGCTCGTTCCTAAAGCGTGCCGGACAGACTTTCATGTTATTTAATTACGTGAAATCCATTCCTCTACTCCGAAGTCACCCACGAACGTACAGGAAAAGGGCGTGTTTCCTCTTCACACATTCCATGATTGGCGCTCGCTGGATCCAACTAATTATTCCCCCTGTCAGTCTTCCCAGCGGCCTCTTGGATGGAGCACAAACACTGTGCTGCCCTTTGGAGGGATTTAACAACAACTCTTGTGACTGCTGTTCTCTTGAAAAGAGGCCTTGCCCCCTCCGGTTGTTGACAAATGGCTATAGACTGGCGTGGTGTCAAGTTGTTAAAATGTACAGCGGTGTGGAGTCAGAGAAGTTAATGGTTTTTCATACTTCTCAATTTTCCACCCTTGATTGCGTTGGCCTGCTCGCCACTCCTCATGGATGTTTACGAAGACGGCTGGAACGTCGGAATGGATTCAAGCGTTATGTAAGCGGAAGGCTCAGGTAATGCTGTTACGGTGGCTGCAGCCCCAACGTTTAACATATTATCCATTCACACTCGGCTACCTCCGTGACTCCAGGAGATTGAGCGGGAGCATCCGTTCAGTCATATGCTGTGATACACTACAGCTGCTGGGGGGGGAAGCTGTCAAATCTCATTATGCTGAATACTGCCAGTCAACAAGCAGCTCCCATCTTCGCCAATGAAGACTTTACTATCCGCGAGCCCCCTGACACGCCGTATTGATGGATCGCAGTTCATCGCCGGCGAGGAAACGGACTTAATGCTTTGAGTGTATGAGAGGAAGAGTGGGGTCATTTACTGGGGTTCCTGTAAACCACAATGGAGAGTTTACGAGGAATAAGGGATCGAGGGCGATGGCGAGCACATTCTCTTTGAGTGCTGCATTGCTGCTTTTTTGCAGAGCTCTCAACCACTTTTCTTCTGATACCCTTTGAGCATGTGTAGACGATGGTTGTAATTTTTACAGGTGAGAGAAATCATAAGTGGAGATTTTCTCAGTCTCTTTTGGGACTCATCTTTGGTGCCGTGATGGACAGGTGAACAATCAGATACTGCTGCCTCTCTCTGCGGTCATTTCATCTGATAACACCATATTTAATTGTCACGTCAGGGGACTGGTCTTTGGATTTAGGACTACAAGGCCTAGTGAATGTCCTTGAGCAAATGTCAAGTGCAGTACGAGCATAGTGGTTGAAGGCAGGACTGTTGCTTAAATTCATGTGGGTCGCTATTCCTCGTGGGAGGCCTTACACGTTTCCTATAATGGAAGTGTATTGGCCATGGCAGTTTTAGTGTGTCTGCACTCGATGTGTAGAAGCTACATGACAACTCGGTGTGTTTACTAAAAAAAAAAAACAGCTGTGAGCTCGATGACTTTATAAAATCCATTGGGTTTTTTTTTTTATTATATTTTATATATTAATAATAAATGTATATTTGCATTTATAAATATGTAACATTTATTAAAAATGTAATTAATATAATTAAATAATTTAAGTATTTTTATATTTACCCATTTTACCATTGTTGATGGAAACCCATTGGCAATTTTTTTAAATAATGTTTTCTTAAAAATATTTATCATAAAATTAGAAATATTTTTTAATGTATTTATTAAAAACTAATGTAATAATTGTACTTTTCTAACTTATTTTAATTTAGATTTGTATAATTGAATAATACTTATTATAATTTACAAAAATATTTATAAGAAATATATAACTTTTTGGTAACACTTTATTTTAGGGTCTCTTAACTAGTTGCTTATTAGCATGCATATTACTAGAATATTAGCCATTTATTATTAGTAATTAAGCCCATATTAATACCTTATTCTACATGACCTTATTCTACATCCCTAATCCTACCCAATACCTAAACTTAACAACTACCTTACTAACTATTAATAAGCAGCAAATTAGGAATTTATAGAGGGAAAAGTCGTAGTTAATAGTGAATAAGTGTTCCCTATTCTAAAGTGTTACCAACTTTTTAAATATTTCTTTAAAATAATTTATATAATTAGAGTATTTTTATAACCTATTTAAGAGTTATATAACTGTTTTTTGTAACGTTTGTGTTAATATAACTACATAATGTTTGCGCTGATCCAATAGTTGATTAGAAAAAAAAAAAAGAAAAAAAAAAAATATATATATATACAGTATATATTTGAGAGAGCAGAAACGTCAAGTTGGTATTGGATATAAGGATCAGGAATTGAGAGAACTCAAAGCTATATATATAAAGTGATTATTTTATTTCATTGAACATTCCACTGGCTTCAGTGATTATAATGATTGTGTTTTTTTTTTTTTCTCTCTGCTGACACGTAGCAATGTGGCACTTGCATTTGGTCACTTCTTTGTCTGGGGTGCATCAAAACTTACCCATCCACCCTTTCCATCAATGCCCCAGTGAGGTTTGTAACTTTAAAAGTTTAAATCCATCAACAGGTGATGAGAGAGAGAGAGAGAGAGAGAGAGAGAGAGAGAGAGAGAGAGAGAGAGAAAAAACAAACAAACAAACAAAAAAACAGGTTGTTTTAGACTGTGCCTGTAATAAAGTAACTGGTTGCTGAATAGCTTTGGAAAAAAGTAGCAGCTAAAATGACATAAGTTTTTATTTTTTATTTTTTTGTCTTAACTTATCTGTTCAAATCTTTCGCAAATCCTGCATAGTCCGAAGGAAAGTGAAAAGTAAGAAAGATCTTGCTTGTTGGTGGCTCATAATGTCCTCTGCTAGTTCAAAGTCTCTTGCTAGGTTCAATTTATACTGTATTCACTGTGCCAGTTCTTCGGTTTTACGACTTTTATAAAAGTCATAATTTTTCTCTGCCTTTGAGAATGTGTTGAGTTGACAGGCCCGGGTCGGCTCTCCATAAAGAGATCTCTTTTAGCAGAGAGTAGGTACCCTGTCCAGCCTCAACAGTGGCAACAGCCTTATCCCTGCTTAGCATTTATGAGTTCTGCAAATCATGTAGCAGCTCAGCCTTTGGCAGCCTGACAAGATTCTCCAGACTGGAGGCTAACGGGCCTGTCACTCGGCGCTGGTTCGGCCCAACAAAGGCTTGTCAGGGAAGGTGAGGTCTGCTGCTCGCAGTTAACAAGACGCTGAACTAACTTGAGAATTTCTTTCTTTATTTCTTTTTTTGTCTTTTGAGTGAGATATCCACCCTGAAGGACACAGATGGATGGTGACTGAGACGGTGTGTCTGCTAGATTTAAGGGAGGTGCAGGCTTCCCGTGTAAAGCTGAGGAAGGTGAGGTCGCACAGGTCATATTTGCAGAAGATTATGGGTTCAGGAAGTCTAGACCAACATATTTCCAAATGTAAACTTTGACTGCTGTGCATTGGCGGGTTCTTTGGAGTAAAGTGCAAATAAACATGCAAAAAGATACGAAGGAGTGAAATAAACAACCGCCTTTGTAACGGATGCTTGCCAGCAAATGACTAATGCAACAAGCATAAAGAAACTTGGAAATTGGAGGCCGGAGGCACTTTGTGTGGATGTCTGGGCCTTTAGAATTCATGCTTTTACAACCACAACCATGTATGCAGTGAGACGGGAAAGCACTTTTCTATGACACAGAATGTCACCTGAAAGATGACTGGGTGTGTTTTTGCTGCCTCCCTCGTTTTCAGAGAGTTGAAAATGGCCGTCATTTCCCTATGCTGTCTCACAGAGGCTGTGTTTATCGAATTTCATAACACACTCTCTGAATGCAGTGCTGGTGCAGAGTTAACGCAGATAGTGACTCACACCTGGCTTATTTTTCTTGCTGAAGAACGGTACCAGTCAAACATTTGTACTCGCCTGATTGAATGCATTTGTTGGATGATCCTAAAAAGAAACTGTTTTTTTATTCATTTTGAAATGTTAGTTATTTATTGACATTTTATAATAAATACATTTGGAATTCAATGCAAAGGATCTTAAATCTAAGAAAACCCTATCAAAGAACGAGTAAGTGTCTTCAAATTTTTATTTTTTTTAAATATGTGCTATGTTACTTCAATTAACCAGCTGTCGACTACTGGTTTGTCCATGCCAGGGGAAACTGCACTTCTTCTACTTCCGTAAATTCTCCACCGAACAAGCATAATGTAATTATGCAGCATTAAAGAGGCTTATTAGATAGGATTATGGCAGACTAGAATGAAAGACTTAAACCAGAACCTTTGACCCCTAATCAAATCCTTTTAAATGAGTGATTCAATGAGATAATCTTTTGCCCCTAGTGTGAGCCATGGATATATAAATAGGGGTCCAAAAGTGTAAGACCACTACTGAAAATGCTTCTGTTTAGCATTCTTTTCTAATTTATTTACTTAATATTTTCAGTGAAAAATGAGTTATGAATTTCAGTATGTTTTAGTGTTTCATATGTTGCCCTTTTGCAGCCCTCAACTGTCTTTTTTTTTTTTTTTTTTTTTTTTTTTTTTAATGTACGATTCATTTTCAATTTATCTGTATATTTTCCCCTTAAATTTGGTTCGTTTTTAGATTTAAATTGGGAAAATAAGGCGATCCCACACTTTTGGACCCTATTATGCATTATAAGCAAGCGGTCTCAAAAATACACAGTCATCCCGAGACGTTTTTATTATACCACTGTAGCACATGAAAGTTTGTATGTGAGCAAATTTGAGCTTAGAGCCCCTGACAGCAATGCCTGGTAATCCCAGACTGTGTTTTAAGAGTGAATTATTATTATACAGTATATACATTCTGCTTGTTCTATGCTGTAATGCCTCCTCTCTCCATCTTCCCTTCCTGCTGTCCTTTAGCAGAACCTTGAGGCTTCATTAAAATTCTGCTGAATACCCCCCAATGTGCAACACACTCTTTCGATCTCCTCACCGCACACACTCATGCACACAATTGCCCTTTGTTACGTATACATTTAAGTGGAAATTCATAGCTACCGTGGCTTCTCCAGGGCTCTGCATTTCTCAAAGTCATGTTTACATAATTAGTGTGTGTTTCGGGTGCCTCAGCGATTTCGAACAATGAAAAGGTTAGTTTGTTGGGTGTAGAGATGGCCATCGCTATTAGTAAAGAAGAGCACAATGCTTCTTTTAAAGACTGCAGTACTGTCTGGGTCCAGTAGGACTCGAATGACCTTTTCACCTGTGATACCGTCTCCTGGGAAACCAGCACAGTTTAAATTTGAAAATTTTCCACATAGCCTAAAGAGCTAGTCCACCATATGCACATTATATATATATATATATATATATATATATACACATTATATTTGATATATGTATAGGTGTGTTTGACTTTGCGTGTGTGTCAGAACCGATGTCAGTTTGTAGTAATTAGAAGAGAAGGTAAATCCATTAAGTTGATCTTGGGAAATGGCACGTCCCTCAATCTGTTATGCTGTAGGTGGTGAACAAATTTGCCGGGCCCCCCGAGGTCACCCGAGATATATAGCCCTCCCTCAGCTTGTGTTCACTCACTTGCTGTGTAGAAGCGGGATGTAGGGCAAGAGAAAGAGATGATATTTCCCTTCAGAAGGAGTACATGCCATGCCCTCCGCTGTTAATTACCAAAGATTGACTTGACTTATCAAGCGGGTGCAGCGTGCAATTCATCGCTGCGACTCGTCTCGTCAGCGAGAGGTCTCTGCTTTTTACTCAGAGTGTGTGTAAGGGCGTAGACGTGGCATTTCAGAAGAGAGATATGAAGAGGTTGGAGTAACTGAAGAAAGTGTGACAGATAACGCGGGCTGCTTTACATGAGGCTGTCAGGCTTCCTTCCCATCAACTCCTGCTGCCTGGCATGAATTCAGGGAACGGCACAACAACATAAACACTGTCTCAAATTACATAAAAAGTTGTTTCTTTTCCAAAAGCCAAAATAAGTATATATTACATTCATGGTCTTTATAGAGAAATTGATATTAATTGATGATGTATGGTTCTGTAGACACCACAAGTCAGCGTGATTTCATGTTTTTTTTTTTAGTTCCAGTCTCATGGCATAATTCAATCAGCCTACATCCATCTTAAACAACTTGTATATTTGTATATATTAGACTATTCTGCAATAAACATCAAATATATTGCATTGTAGACTAAATAAGAATAAATGTCTATAAATCAATAGTTTTATTAGTTTTTATTAAATTATGTCATCCGCCGTGCTTCATTGGATGAGTTCATTGTCTCATAAAACTTTTGTAAAAAAGCAAAAAAGTATTTGAAAATCAATGTTTGTCTCATAATTCATTTCGGAGATGGTTAGTTTGGTTAATGTGGTCTTCACTGATGATATTTTCTTGGTTAAAAATTTGACCAAGTATGGCCAAATACTGTTGTTTTTTTTTTTTCATGTAATAATTAATCAAGGCACGCAACTGTGTCGCTGCAATGTGGTTTCAAATAGGTCACGTCGTTGTAGTAGAATCAGTTAAATTGTAAATCTCCTTGGACTCCTTCTGTCTCGTAAGATCCCCTTTCCTCAGTGGTGAGCGCTGGTTTAGAACAAAGGCAGACCACACGTTGATATCCGAGAGAGGTGGGCCGATCGAGCATTAATCCACGTGTTTGTGAGTCTGTATTTGCTTGCATTCATCATTGTACACCCACAAATCCTGGTAATCACGTTAGGTGTGACAAAGTGGCTATTTGTATGCTCATGGACAGGGAGGAATATAAACGCTCTTTGCAGAGTGAAGCAGAGAACAACCCCCGAACTCTCAGTTTGAAGGTTTCTGTTTTCAGGTAATCCCCAACAAACCTGGCATCCGCTCTCATACGTTCCATTGCTCTGAGTGCGTGCTAAACAACATGGCGAACTTTCAAACATTACCCAAAAGCCCTCCGCAGCTGTTATGGTGGAGGTGTGTAGGCCTTCAAGAAATTTATGGCCTGCATCTTCCTTTCACGCTCAGATAAACCCCAGGGTTTAGATCCAAAGGTCCTAATCATACGCCGCCTTCCGCTTACACCATTTATCAGAATGTCCCTAGCGCTGAATTATTCAGCTTTTTTTGTTCCAACAATAAAAATGTTCCTCTTTTTTTATAATTATTATCATTTTAAAGAGCAGCTCACAGCGCTTTTCTCTTCCCGTCTCTGTTTGGTTTGTGGCCACAGTCGATCAATATCTGGTCTACGAGCTGCCAATGAGGAAGCAGAATTCCCCGCCTAATTGCAGCGAAGGGCTAGACTCGTCTGTGTGTTTTCTCGTGCGTTTATTTTTAATCCATGGCGGCCAGGGTCTCCAGCGGCTCGAGGGCTGCCTGTGGCCATAACCATGCCAATAGTCAACAAAGGCGTCGTGGCAGTGTCCAGAAGTCTCGTTTACTAGAATAAACTCTAGTTTTTCATAAGGGCACAACTTGAAAATACAGCACCCCTTGGAGGGCCTCTTTTTAACACTTCAGTGTATGTATAATTTATAGTCCTTTATTTTTTAATTATCCTTTTCTTTCTACTTTGAGAAATATTTCATGTGTTTTGCGAGTGCCAAGTAATAATTGCTAATTAGTCCTTGAGGCTTTTGAGCAGAACGAGAATTCCTCACTCCGGCGCCTGATGTGCAGTGAAAACAGAATTAAGTGGAGACTTGTGCCGAGATAAATACGTAATCACTCTATCAGCAGGTATCAAACAAACAAAGTAGAGAGCTTTGCAATGCTAATCTATGCTTTTCCAGAATAGAGTACCCGAGCTCTGTCGTTTTTCAGCTTGTCTCGATTGAATGGCGACACTGTGTTTTATTCTTTATACCAGACGTGCACTGGCCTACGACGAGCAATCTTGTGGTTTGGATTTGTCAACACTTCTTGTTGAGGTCTCACGCGAAGGATTAGCACAAGGGGAATTAATGCAGAGTTGACAGGAGGGAGGCAAAGGCAGGATGTAGCTGGGCTCCGGATGAACCTCAATCCAAATTTCCCCCTTGGCCAAAGTGCTCATCCACAGATGAAAGCCAAACCCGGCTCTGATATGCTGATCAAAGCCGTCCGGCACAGGACACCAAAGCAGCACCTGGAATTTCAATGGAGAAATACCAATATTACGATTCATAAAAAGGAAGTTGGAGCTTCACCCATGTAAACAGGCGCCTGGAGTGTTTCTCAGTGGTTCATTTATCAGGGAACAATGCGGAGTTCTTCAGAGTTCTTCGGAGCTCCCTTCAGTGCTGTGTTCTCACGGCGAGTAATCTAGCTAATTAAGGCACATTAGAAAAGTTAGCCTTGTGGTGAGCACTTCAATCATACATTTTAATGGGTGGCAGAGTCCTCTGTGCTTAAAGTCATCAAAACTTTTCCCACCTACAGCTATAGGTGAGTGTGTGAGATGTTCTTATTGGCGGTCAAGGCGGTTTCCAGACCCTCATCTGCCAGAGATGACCGTCATCATTGTTCATTAGGGTAGCAGATGGCACCAGCTCGGCTATTTCTCCCCGTACGCATCACATACATTAAATAGAGAAGCTCAAGGATGGACGTTAGTGTCATTTCCCAGTCACAAAGTCAGATCATTAGTCATCAGTACATGCGATGGTGTTGCTGTCTGTACCAGCGCAGCCTGGAAGTGTGACTTCCATCAGAGGTGATAATAATGACGCTTTGCTCAGTAGATAAATCTTTCTTGAGCCCTGCATGTTTGAATGCACATACAAACACACGGTCATGCTCAATGTTTGATCAGACAAGCGCACACCATAGAGCGGGCTGATATCACCTCGGAGTGCTGTCCGCCTCTGAACGGTTTCCATAGTCCATAAAAGAGTGCGTAAAACAGGTGGCGTGCCAGGGGCGGGAGGGTCATGAAAGCGGCTGGCGGTCTGTTACTAAAGCAAGCTGGTTTTATATGCCAGATCACATGTTGGCCATCAGAACATCAAACCACAGCAGGGGTTTTCAAACTAGTGTCCATGACCCTCAGAGGGGTTAAGAGGTCAACTGAATATTTAGGGATGTATTGATTCGGTCAACTCACGATGCTATATGATTCACGATACTGATTTTACTATATGATTTTCTCGTGATTTTTTTTGAGATTGAGGAAAAAATATAAATGAAAAGGTGTCCTTTTGTTATTATTTGGACAAAATGCTGCTCATTTCTTTGTGAAATTGAAAAATCTCAAATAACAAAACTAAACTGAAATTCTAAAACAAACCCCATATCAAATAAATAAATGGCACACAAAAGAAATCTCTTCATATAAACACATTAAGGCTTTTCCTGTGGTCTTTCCATTTAGAGGCAGTCACTGCATTTTAATCATGATTCAAACAAAGAGCAGATTCTAATCTAAATTAGATTGTATAATTTCGAAATTTGAAGCAAATACAGAATGCTCTGAATTTAGTTTTGTGAAACTATATTCAATTCAATTCAAGTTTATTTACAAAACATTGCAAAGCAGCTTTACAGAAAATTTTAAGTTTCTACATTATATTTAGGAGTAGGTTATTAGTGGTGACTATGGCAAAAATGTACAGTAAGAATCGTGCATTTAGTTATAAATTACACGTAATCAAACAGACCGGTGAACACTATTAACTGCAATTATATGTTGCGATTAAACTTTGCAATTAAGCAAAATTTGGTAGTTTTATGTTGTTCCAGGGTTAGCATCATCTGAGGTCTTCTGGGCATTGGCATCGTCTCAGATCTTCGTAAGGGTTGGATTCAGACTGAAGCTTGTGTAATCCCTAGTTGCCTCGGGATGCAAGTCCCGTGGCAGAAACAGAGAAGCAAATAGACACGAAATTAGCGTAGCTGCTGTTCCAACCAAGCAAAGATGATGTGTTCAACCCAAGCAAAAGAATGAAAATGTGCATTTGATCAGATATATCTGAAGTACAAAGTTATGAGATACATTATATGAATGCTTGGCTAAAAAGATGTGTCTTTTAATCTAGATTTAAACAGAGAGAGTGTGTCTGAACCCCGAACCCCTATACTACATAAAACATCTGAACGAAACAAAAACAGCAGACGGCCTGAATGAGACGCAGATTCACTCTGTGACAGCAGGTGGCGCTTATGGAACAGCAGCGATACAGTGTTTCTTCGGTTACTGCTGTAAACAAAGCAGTGCTGCTCTTATAAACACCACTTTAATATATATTATACGGAGGCAAGATAAATACCATCTAAACTTTTCTAAAGACAGTCAGTTCTTCTCCCACCCCAATTGTTTCACGATTCGTTTGTATCGATTTTAAACCAGCTCGGGGTGCATCGTTGACAAGAGCCCATTATGAGTGAGCCAGTGAATCAGTCATTTAACTGCTTTATTCAAAACACAGATTCATTCAGAAGCAAAACTAGTCTTTTATGAGTGAGTCATTGAATCATTTACTCAAATGCCTTGTTTAAAAACAACGATATAAATATACAATAAAACTCATGGCTGCGTTCACACTGTCAATGTTTGCGATAAATTGGAGGATTTTTAAATGTGAATTTACTCTCTCTTTTTTCAGGTTTAATTGTACTATAATAATGGTTGATAAAAGATTTGCTGTCAGCTTCTGCATATTATTTAGATCATATTTTAATCATTTGCATTGACTTTAGCACAGTGACCATTTTTAAACATAAATGTGTATAATTTTAGACTTAATATTTTTTTTTTTCTTACAGTGTAAGTAGGTTTTTATACATGAAAAAATACAGCTGCTTTTATTATTTAGGATGGGGGTTCCTTAATCACATTCTTTGCATCAAAAAGTTTGAGAATCCTTGTACTACTGAATTCTAGCATTTGTAAAGCTGGAGAGAATGTTTTACCATTGTAGTGTTTTGTCTACATTTCTGGAGGTGCTTTTCATTACGATTTTCTCTTCTTTTTGCACAAGAAGCAGGTTGGTGGTTGTATTGCTTTCATTTTAAGCGGGATTCCATCTGGAGCCCACCACTAAATGCATTTGGAGGGAATATTACCCAGAGGCTCGAGAGAACACCTGTCTCTGAACGGCCTGTTCTAACTGCTCCACTCCAAGACAGTTTTACAACAACTCAGAGGATGACATTAAAGTGCAGAAAAAAATGAGAAGTCAGCACCTGAAGGACATTACCCGCTCTATTATAGTGCTAAAATGCACCGGTGATCGTAGCACCTCCTGTGAATGTCATATGTGAGGTCTCATATCCTTCCCCTGTGCTATTTATCGACCCTTTGGATGATAAGTTTTATAAGCACAACTTGCTGTGCTGTTGAGGGTGAAAAGGTGGCGTGTAGCGCACATTCTGAACGCTGAAGCAATGTATAAACCACATCTTGCTTTTTCTATACAACAAATTTCATTGCACTATTTGTTTTCTGACTGCAAAAAAATAACCAGAGTTTTCTTTGTACTCTCCTCTGTGTGACTCTCAGAAATCACGTCCTTTAGTAACACCTTCATATTAAACTCTGGCTCTGTATTTTGACTTCGGAAACGTCCCGGTCCCCGGAGCCTCGTCGGCTCCCACGGACTGGAAAACCCCACGACGTGAAAACAAATAGCGGTTCCACACACCCGGGGGCAGAGGTGATGGGCCGCAGACAAAGCAGAAATCTCCGGCACTCTGAGTCAAATCTGATGCCCGGCGGCAGGCCACGAGGCAGAAATCACATTCTCACTTCCCACGAGAGAGTCAACAGGAGCAGCGGGAAACAGAAATGTGAATATTGGATATCCCTAGGCGACAGGCAAACTCAAATAACCTTCGGTACAGCTGTGGATCAGTGAATCCACCTCAGGAAATAAGATGGAAGGGAAAATTCAGAGCACGGTATAATAAAAAGACAAAATAGCAAAATTCAGTGACGTGCAGACCGTAGTGGAGCGATAAGGACGGACGGGGTCTGATTGCTTCATCTAAGCTTTTATAAGAGGATAACTCAATATCTTTCTGCTCTTGCACAGTGTCATGAGTGATACGGGGAGCGTGTAATTTGGGGATCTGCATGTGAAAATGCGTGTTTGCGTGTGCAGTCGGATCTTATTATTCAGCCGTTGCGCCGCGCGGCCGTGTTCAGCGGCGTCGGGAGCTGTGAGATTAGTATTTTCCTTAAATTCATGGCAGTGAATAATTTGACTTTTTCGTTTTATATCTGAGTGACTTTTGACAATAATACAGTGATACTATTATCTTCGACGAGGAGGAAGATGCGTTTCGCCGGCTTAACTGCAGCCGTCTGCGCTTTACGCCATAAATCTCACGATTTTATGACCAGATTCATATTTTGCCAATGCAGCTGTGTGGAAATGCCTGCCGTCTGCATCTATATACAAGCACTCAAAGCACACGCACTTAACAAATTCCAGTATTGACCTCACCGTTCTGCTGATTGATAAAGCGGCCGATGCACAAAGAAGCCTTAGAAGAGATCAGATCTATAGTCTTGCTTTCCACCAAAGCGAAACCCATGGAAGCGGATAAAACGAAGCTTGGTCCCTTCTTTCTTGAGAGGTTGCGCGGAGCTGCATTAGTGAAGCTCACAGAGACAAATCTGCGAGTAATAACTCAGAAAATCGAGTAATTAGCACGAGCAGCTGTAACACAATGACCCCTATTCATCAAAGCCATTTACTCTAGGTACAATTTGAAGCGAACCCTTTGCCTGGAGGGAGTACTTATCAGGTATTTTTTTCCCCCAATGTTGTTTTTCTGCTACGAGCTGAAGACAGTGAGCTCTCCGTGTAGAGTTAAACATCCTGTGGTTGGATGGAGGGGTTGGAGGGTGGCGAGATGCTAACTCGGAGGTCGGGCTCGGAGGATTCGACATGGAAGGATAATTATCCAACGCAGGGAAAACGGGGGATAAAGTGTAGCGTGCACTAATTGCAGTAGTTGTAATAATTGCACATAATTCAGGGGTCGTTGGGAATTATGCTGACTAAAGGACTCGTAAAGACACAGATTCCATGGCACTTCAGTTCCACTGGCAGGGAGGCAGATGCACAGGTAACGTCAAGCATTAAACACTAACCCCTTTGAAATGACCCAGTAGAAAGATAAAGATATCAAATGAGCTTTATTGTGGTCCGTTCAATAAGCGAGTCTCGCAGCATGATGGTGCACTTGCAGTTCATTGGCATTCAGAACTTGTTTCTCCAGAGAGAAAAGCCTGCTTGTTTTTTGTCACGCAGTCACCTATCAGTGCAGCATGTTAACATGGCAGTGTGTTTATCCTGTTGAGTGATAAGGTGCCATCACATTGGAAGCTCAAGTTGACACGTCCCTCTTTGTCTTTGCCATCCCTTTCAGCCAGCAGTCAAAATCGAATCCTGGAAATCTGGATTCCTCCAGAGAGATAAGGTGCTTATCCGCCTCATCACAGTTCGCTCTCCATTGAAACATCAATGGTCTCATCTTTTTTATTTTTATTTTATTTTTTTTTTTCTGTAGACATGTGTTTGCCATGTGGGCCAATGACTTTTATTTTTTTTATTTTTTGGATCTATCAATTTAATCAAAAATACACTAACAATTCATTTTGTACTTGTGTTAACTAGAATATACCTCTTCTATGACAATTCAAATTCATGTTTATTTTTAATAATAAGGTATGAATCAAAATGGGCAGTTGAACAATTGTTCTAATATCATAATGAAAAAATTAATTGTAATAAAATGAAAAGCCTAATTTAAAATATATATATATATATATATATATATATATATATATATATATATATGTATTTGAAAAACAAAGATTTATCCTTTTCTTTATCTTGTATATTCTGAACTGTCTTTGACCCATGTACCACTTTAACGAAATGCTGCTTTTACTATGAGACCAAGATGTCTACGTGAACGTATAACATAAAACATGCTTGAAGTCAAAACAAGCCAAGTGTTTATGCAAAAACAGATTTTTCACCCCACATTTGCTTCCTCCAGAATTAATTATTATTCTGCCCCCGTTTCCTATTTTAATCCCTCACTATTCTGTTAGTCCCTACAGGCCATTATTTTATCATGAATGCAAATTCATTTGAATTTCTTGCTGATGACATCCTCTGTCAATACAGCTTTCAGAATTGGGAGAGCGGCGAGAGGTAATACGCCTAATATTAATAACATGCATCGATAAAATAACAATCACAGATACGTTTTCTTCCCTTCAACGCCCTACACATGCATCAATCCGCCATGGACGTGGATAAGCAGTATTTTAATGGAGTCTCATCTGAAGAGGTAGTAATGAATGTGGCAGGGATTTGCTGGAGACCAGAATGAATGGCTTTCCTTCCGCTTTTGCATGCTGATGCATACGCACTTCTCTCATTTGATTGTAATGCAAACGGCGCGATGGCAACCGTTAATCAGTGCCGAGGTGTAGAGATTAGTATCTTTAAGTGGAATAGATGGAGGGGGATTTGACCTGGGCTAACTTTGATAAGTTAACTTGGGCACTTTGTCTCTCGGTTCTGCAGGCCGCTGGAAAACTGGATTAAATCCGGTCCACACATTCTCGTGAGCAGGCCAAACTGTTGAAACTTGAATGCATTCAGAAGTATAAGCTTCTAAGGTCATCACATTGAGTTTTAAAGATTCAAATGGTCTTGTTTTGTTACCTAGACTGATGCATGACTCATTTCTTTTACCAAAAGAGCTCTTGTGGCTTGACATTTTCTCAGTTTGCTTTGTGATTTTTCATGTTTTGCCTCAACAAGCTGAATGGCAATATGGGAAATTAAATATTGCAAGTTTTTCAAAGAGGTCTGATTCCTAAATGTTTAGTGATTAATTTTTCAGTAGGTGCTAGTGTAGTTTTCAGGGAATTGTGGTGTATGATGTTTTAAAATTGTGTAGTTAACATTTACCAGGCAGAAATGAAGCAAAATATCTCTGTGGAGACCATCTATCAAACAGCAATGCATGTGTATGAGTATGTGTGTGTGTGTATGTGTGTGTTTCCCTGACAGGTTTTTGTACCCATAATGACCAGCTCTCCCCGTGCCCCTCTCCCCGCAGGACACAATTACCACCTCTACGCAGAGGACAACCTCTGTCATGTAAATGGTCCAAACCCCTCGTATTAGACTGAAAAAGGTTCTCTTTTGCCCCTTGAATGGATAGTGTTATTTTTTTCTGTGAGTTGAGCCACATTTAAAGAGACACAAACAGCTCCTGACTTCAAAGAAATGAACGTGAAATGACCTTTTCATGATGTGCGCTCATAGATGCTGAGTGCACATAAACACGCAGATTTAAATTGACCTCTTCCATACATATTCATGCCCAGAGCATTCACAACCTCACATATGTGGCCGGAGATGGTCTGCGGTAATTGAGGTGTTTTGAGTCTGTAACCCTGAGTGCATTTCAGCCCTGATAAACACAACAGGTCAAAAGTGCCTCTGTGTGTTTTATGACAGAGCTTGGCTGAGGCTTTGAAATAAAATGACTCTTTGGTGAATGTCATCTGGGTGGAGACAAAAAAAGCATCCATTCTTCCATATGTACACATATTGTATAAGCTCTTAAACATTGCTGTCTTCTGTGTGAAATATAAAGTTAAAGTGTCATCCTAACCTTCATGGAAGCTTTTAAGCGATTAATTTGAAAATATGGTGATACTTGATGTTAACTTTGGAGAGCTAAAAGAAAATTCTAACAAAAAATGTTAATTGCAATAATTGTTTTATCAAAATTCTCTCTCTCTTTATCTCTCTATTTTCTGTTTAATCTATATATTGATTTATATTAATCTATTTTATAGTTTTACCTTAACAATGTAATCAAAATTCTGTTTTATTAAGCTAATTGTGAATCTCAAGTTAGTCAAGTTAGTGTTTTTAAGCATTTTACATTTATTCCAAAATAATAAATCAAGGCAGTAGCTATTTATGTATTTTATTTTATTTGTGAACTTATGTTCAGCTGTTCTTTGTAATAACTGCTGCTTTTTTTTTTTTTTTTTTTTTTTTTTTACG
>JAFVLL020021907.1:0-18912 GCA_021397915.2 Tor tambroides
TTGTGGCCTGTTTCCGTTGTGTTGTGCTAATTTCATTGTGTTGTGGCTTGTTTCCGTTGTGTTGTGCTAATTTCATTGTGTTGCGGCTTGTTTCCGTTGTGTTGTGGCTTGTTTCCGTTGTGTTGTGCTAATTTCGTTGTGTTGTGGCTTGTTTCCATTGTGTTGCGGCTTGTTTCCATTGTGTTGTGCTAATTTCGTTGTGTTGCTGCTTGTTTCCGTTGTGTTGTGCTAATTTCATTGTGTTGTGGCTTGTTTCCATTGTGTTGTGCTAATTTCCTTGTGTTGCTGCTTGTTTCCATTGTGTTGTGGCCTGTTTCCGTTGTGTTGTGCTAATTTCGTTGTGTTGTGACTTATTTCCATTTTGTTGTGCTAATTTTGTTGTGTTGTGGCTTGTTTCCGTTGTGTTGTGCTAATTTCATTGTGTTGCGGCTTGTTTCCATTGTGTTGTGCTAATTTCGTTGTGTTGTGGCTTGTTTCTGTTGTGTTGTGCTAATTTCATTGTGTTGCAACTTGTTTCCATTGTGTTGTGCTAATTTCATTGTGTTGCGGCTTGTTTCCATTGTGTTGTGCTAATTTCGTTGTGTTGCTGCTTGTTTCTGTTGTGTTGTGCTAATTTCATTGTGTTGTTGCTTGTTTCCGTCGTGTTGTGGCCTGTTTCCGTTGTGTTGTGCTAATTTCGTTGTGTTGTGGCTTGTTTCCATTGTGTTGTGACTTATTTCCATTGTGTTGAGCTAATTTTATTGTGTTGCGGCTTGTTTCGGTTGTGTTGAGCTAATTTCGTTGTGTTGTGGCTTGTTTCGGTTGTGTTGTGCTAATTTTGTTGTGTTGTGGCTTGTTTCCATTGTGTTGAGGTAATTTCGTTGTGTTGCGGCTTGTTTCCGTTGTGTTGTGCTAATTTTGTTGTGTTGCGGCTTGTTTCCATTGTGTTGTGGAGACTTCGTTGTGTTGCTGAGATTCTGTTGTGCACTACTGGGCCACTGTACAAAGCTGAATTTTCAGCAGCCATTACTGAGTGTTATATGCATACCTGTCAACAGGGGTTAATTTGGGATTTTCTTTTTGTTTATTATAAAAAATGATCCTCACACTAGCGTTGTCTACACTTTTTTTTTTTTTTTGGTTCTTTTGACTTTTCTTTTTTTATTTAACAACAACAACAACAACAAAATCTCTTCTGATGGCCATAAAATGTAGCCTTTTTTATTCTGACTAAATATCTTTCATGCAAGCAACATATAAATCAGTGGTTTCATATTAGTATAAGGTAGTAAATGTTTCAGCAATGCCCCATTTGTTTTTGGAGGGGTTTTAAAAGCGTGAAATAGACTTTTCCCCTGTCTTTCCCCTGCCTTTCATGTCACAGCACAGGATAGTTGCTGGTGAAGGGCTTGGGACTGTGAGATGAATGGGAATGCTAATGGTTGACTCCAGGTATTATAGACTTCCTCAGTATGCACCTGTTTTTTCTGAGAATCTTCTCTGCATGTATAAGAACACTTCAACACATTTGTCAGTGAATGGAGCCCATTGAGAGCAGTACATGTTCACGCTGTTCTAAAAAGCCAAACGGCAGATTGAAATTAAAAGGAATTTAATTGGTACCAAAAAAGGGGTTATTATACAACTTAATTTAGTCATCTTATGATCTCTCTTGATTGCACAAAATTGACTTTTCCCCTTTAAAGTGCTGCCTCTCATTGAGTCTTTTTGAGTTTAGTTTTTCGTCTTTGAGGTAAGCAATTTATGTTGCGTTTGGAGGTTCCGATTTTTGTTTTTGAAAGGTTTCCACTTCAGTGACCTGGATCATGCTGACTCATTTTAAACTCAGGACAGCTCAAGGTTGTCATTATTCTTGGCTAACTTGAGAATTTCAGCTGGAATTTAGTAGAAGATCTTGGTAAACTTTCAGAAATGTGGTAAATCTGTTCTCTGGTTTGATCCCCCCTCAGGTCATCACTGTTACTGGACTTAGCTTGGTGCTAGGCTAATGAGTAATCCCCGAGGCAGGGTTGGTTGCTGGGACATGACCTTTTTGGCAGCCCCTCCATTCTCTCTTCTCTTTCACATTCTCTCCATTCCTCTTCTGTTTCATCCGTAATACTTTTCTATGGACACGGATGACAAGGAAACTGAGGAGAGAGGGAGAGGTTGTTCTTTAGCTATGAATGGCAGAGAGACATACTGTCTCAATAATACACAAAAGTTCTTAAGTACCATAGTATGTTTTTTGGACATTGTACCACAGTAATTATATAAATTATATAAATATATATAATTATATAAATACAATGTTAGTAAATGTTCATTTTTGAGTGAAAGATCCCTTTTGAACGATGTCACTTTTGTTATATATGTATGTTTTCATCAATTTCGGAACCATTTTTGCTGCTTAAAGCTGGAATACACTACATGACTTTTAAAATCTGAACAGATTATTAAATGCTGGACATCATACACTTGCCAACTTTTTAAATGGTTACAGAGAAAAACTGGGCATCATTCATGAAATGACTGAAGATCACACTCTGCCAGACTTTAAAGTCATTCCGAACACAACAAACTCATGCAAAAACATGTGCCTCATTGCTGAGAGATACATGAAAATTTAAAGCAATATGTTCTAAAATCGACTCAAAATATCAAACATGTTTAATATCCTCTGACTGGATGTGCCCATCACTCACTACACATTTTTCTGTGAAATCTGTCAATTTCGACTGCCCGAAATCTGCAGACTGGCTCTGACTTTTGCCAGCTCGCCTCCTCCAGACAGCAAAGTGAGGGCAAAAATCCGAAAAATTTGCATAGTGTCTTCCAGTCTTTAGTCTGAATAGTGTTTTTGGACTGGAGAGGATGTTTTGAGATCTGAAAGTTACATGTAAAGTATGTTTTCACAGTACATTGAACACTTTTATCTCTGAAGATCAAGGAAATTCTGATTCTTTATGATCTGACCGCTTTTATTTAAATATTCAGTTAAAGAAAGCAGCAAAGAGAGAGACAAGAAGAGAGTAGAAACTAAGAGCTATTGATTCGAGAACCCCTGCAGCAAAGACCACAACTGGTCACCAGCAAATGTTATCATTTGGATCCTGGTGTGCTAATATCTTCTTGATCAACACACAGAATGGCTATGCTAGGTCCACCAGCACCAAACCAGCCCGAACCAGCAGGGTTTTGAAGCACGTGATCCACAGCCGCACCAGACGGTTCTACATTTATTTCAATTAGAGGTACAAAATCCGCAGTCTGAGTCTATAGACCCCCTTTTTGATCTTGCCAAAAGCAGTTCCCAGACCTGAAACATTTCTGATCATTTTTTTCACTCATATCGATCATTTCCGAATCAGGGTAGAGTGAAATCATCACTGGAAACGGAGCAGGCTGTGCAGAGAGAGCGAGTTTACCCTCGGTTCGATATTTTTTTCTCTCTTTTTTTACTAAAAATTATCTTTGCTCACTTTGCAGTTTCTCTCTCTGTCCTCAAGTAAAAGAAGTCGTCTTTCATCCCTGTCACCCTGTCCAGTATCAGCATCGCTCTCTCTCCTTGTCGCTTGGATGAAAGAGAGCGTGGGGGCCATCTGGTCATCCGGATTTAGCAACAGTAGATCAGGGAGGGCGGAAACTAAAGATAACAGATTACCTCCACCTCATACACACGCCCTTAGAGAGCACTTGTAGCTCTCCATCTCTCTTTTTTGCTCTGTCCATGCTGGTTAAGTCAAGTTCCTCTTGTCTACTGGCACTGCATTATAAGTAGTTCGCTTTATCCATTGCATGCCAATCAAAAGTCCCCCTCTCTCGCATTTCTTTTCCTCTCCGTATCAGCGTCGCAATTCCTCTGGGTGGAAATCAATATATGATGCTGTTGCCACTGGCAATAACAGCTGAGCTTCTAAATAAGACCGTGAATGTGTTTGTGTGTGTGTAGGCAACTCTGTTTTGACTTCCTCATGTCACTAGTTAAACCCTTGTCCTTCTCTCAAGGATGCAGTAATTGACTGGGGTACAAGCACGCGCTCAAATGCACATTTCATTTCTCTTTCGCGCTATTGAATGACAAGCCTTTTATTTTCAAATTCAGCCGCTCATGTTTTGGCATTTTCTTGCCTGAGGCCAGCCGCCATTCCGTACCGACGCACATACGCGCGCAGACAGGCCCTCAGGCCGGATTAGAGGTTTTGATAAACTGGATGTTTAATTTGTCCGACATTTAAAAGACAAACTGAGAGGAGTGATCTAGAGCTCAACTAAGTTGTATACCGACTGAGACATCTTCCCCCCCCCACCTCATTCTTTTCATCTGCTAAACGAGCTGATATAAGCTGCACAAAAATAAATGCGTTCAAATAAACGCTCTTTTCCATTATTGCACGTCATGTAATTAGTTTTGCATTGTTCGGTCGTGATTCCAAAAGCCTTTTGTGTGGAGCCTAAAAGCTTTTATTTCCAAATCAGTCACTGCTTGCGTTGCTTTGGAATCAGTGTGAAATGAAACCGCAGGGTGGTGAAATCTGTCGGGAATTGTTTTCTTTTTAACTTTTCTTTAAAAAAACAGCCATCCTGTAAAGAAAAAGGCTTAGATCTTTTCGCTCTTTTGTCAATGTATTATATATTTATTTATTTTTGACAGAAATGCACCCAACTGCTTTTCAAAATGCAATTTTCTTTCTATCTATAGAGGGCACTACAGGCTTACAAAGTGTCTCAACCTAATAATGTCCTACCTGTGCAATCTCCAGTTTTTTTTCCCTCCTCCTCTTCCTCTCTCATTAACTACCCTTTCTCTGTAATTTATTCAGTTCAGTAACCCTTATTGCAGTGTCTGAATGACCCTTACATCTTTCATCTCTCTCTTTCTCTTATACCCGGCATCTCCTTCTCTTCACTCTTTTCTCTGTCATTAAAACTTTACACTGTCTCTTCTGCCCCATGTCATCTCGACTTCCACCTTCAAAGCAGTCGACTGTGTCATTCTCTCTTTTTCTGCTCCATTTTCCCTTGTTCTTTCTCTGTGTCCCCTATCTAACCCCCATGACCTCTTTCTAGCCAGGTTTTTGATGTACTCCTCTATAAGTTTGTTTTCTCTCACATGTTTGTTAGGCTTTAATGTGGCTTTGTCTGGGTGTGGGTGTGTCTGGTTTAGACGTATTTGGACGGATAACACAAATTTAAATGAAATGGTTTAATTTGATGTTTTCTGAAGAAAATGTGCAGAAGTGATTACAGTGCAGAAGCTGCTTCCTTTCTTATTGGCTTACAGGCTCAGTAAAAGACCCCCCCCCCCAAGTGTCAGTGAAATTCTGACCCCTTGAGATGTGGTTTAGGTCTCTCCTTTAACGCAAATGTATGTGATGCTTACTGATTGTTGAAAAAAAAAAAAACATAAGACATTGTGTAGTTCTGATTAAAGGTATAGTTCACCTGAAGTAGTTGTTTATCATAATATAGCTCACCCTCCAATAGTTCCAAACCTGTATGAATTTTTTCTTCTGGTGAACACAAAAGAAGATATTTTGAAGAATAACCAAACAGTTGCTCATCCCCACTGACTTCCATATTTTTTCATACTAAAGAAACTCATTTAGTTTTGGAACAAAATAAGGGTGAGTAAATGATAACAGAATTTTCATTTTGGGGTGAACTATCCCTTGTAAATAAAATACTAACATTCAGCAAGGGTACATTAAATGTATCAAAAGTGACAGTAAAGACATTTATAATGTTACAAAAGATTTATACTGTAAATAAATGCTGTTCTTTTGAACTTTCTCTTCATAAAAGAATCCTGAAAATGTCTCATAGTTTCCATAAAATTATTAAGCAACACTGATAATATTAAGAAATGTTTCTTGAGCACCAAATCAGCATATTAAACCAAACCAAAATTATGGTTTGCCAACACATGAATACATTACATATGAAAATATATTAAAATATGAACTGTTCTTTCAAGTTATAGTAATTTTCCATATTATTACCGTTTTTACTGTATTTTTGCTCAAATGCATTGCTGATATTACGATTAAGTGTATATAGATTTATATAATACAAAACAGAGTTTAGGACTTTGAGGGATTTATGTGCATGGCAGTAGATTTTTCATTTGCCACTCCTTGGTTCATAATGCAGGTTATTTAAGTGATTACATTTGAATCTTTTCTGAGTTTTGTGTGTGTGTGTGTGTGTGTGTGTGTGTGTGCGTTTGCTTTTGTTGCAAAGTAGATGGATATTTTGAAAGTGGAACAGTTAGACAGTTGAGATTAAGATTTTCCCAGTCTGTGATTTAATCTCTGACATTTTGATGTTTGGACGGAAAGTATTTTGAGAGCAAGAGGACGGGGCCGGCTTCTGATTGGTCATTTCTTGTGTGCCAGCATGTGTATTGCTGAGGACAGACTCTGATCCCAGGACTGATAGCTGGCGTGTACACACACACACACACACACACACACACACACACACACACACACACACACAGACACAGACACAGACAGACAGACAGACAGACACACACACACACACACAGACAGACAGACACACAGACAGACAGACACACAGACAGACAGACAGACAGACAGTTTCCTCCTTCTCGCTCTCTTTCTCTCTGCTCAGAGCTGGTGATTTCTGAGGTTGGCAGCTTTTCACTCTGCGACAGTTCTGAAATGTTATTGGTTAGAGGTTGCTCTTTCATAACTGTCAAAGTTTGTTTCAGATGTGTCTCCTAAAATTCCTTAAGAGAAATAAAAATATAAACAAATTAGACAATTTGTCATACTGTAAGAGTTTTGAGCTATAAAATGAATGAGGATAGCACAGCTCAGATAATTTGCTCTTATATGTATGAAATACTTGATCTCTAACTTTCAATATTGATTTTTAGTGTCTTGTTAAATGTGGGCACAATCTGAAATTCTAATGAAGACGTGTGAGATTATTTTTTCAGAGGATAAAAATTTGGACTCAGGACAATTTTATATATTTTATCTGTATTTAAACTCATTACTGTCTAGGAACAATGTTGTTATTGTGAACTAAAACTATTAAAGTTCATTTTTGTTAATTGAAATAAACCTGAAATAAAATATAAATATTCAATAAAAAAAAACTTAGTTTTAATTTTTGTATTAAAGTACTATTTATTTTTTTTAAGAGACCAAGGGCCCTGTAACTTAAAACAGCACTGAATTTGATGTCATTACTGTCAGATCAGGAGCCCTGGCACAGTAAGACATAATCTACATTCATAACATGTCCTAATGTAGCAATTCATATTAAAGATTTTTTTTCTTTACGTATGAAAATATATAGCTGCCTTTACATTTTACAAAGGGAAGACTGTCATGTTTGGGGGCCCCTGCTATGAAAAAGTTTGAAAAGCCTTCTTTTAAAATATCTTCTTCAGTGATAACTCAGCCTCTTCACACGATCTTTCATGATTAAAGAGTTTCAGTGCTTAAGCATCACAGGTGCGAATTAAACCAGAGTGATCAGCAGCCAGCCACAGGTTTGTGATATGAGATGCAGCCAACCGATCAAGGATAATTCGGCTTTGTAAAAAAAAAAAAAAAAAAAAACCCTTCGAGGCACTAAAAACGGGTTTTGTACCAGCAGGCCAGAGTCATATCTGTCAATGCTTTGTTGCTGTGCTGTTAGCAAACAAGAACTTCTCCTGAGAGTCTACTTGAAGAAGCATCGCTCTGCCAACAAATTAGCAAATGCCTGGGCTGCTTGGCGAGCATGTGTCTGTGTGTGTGTCTTGACAGAATTCATTTATGGAAGTGTTTTGTGACGCGGCATCTGTGCCAACATCTCAGCGAGGCTTTTGGCAGTCTAAAATGTGTGTGTGAGAGAGACAGAGTGGAAGGATTTTTGCTTGGATCTCTGAGGAATATACTCATGGCCGTTTGTATGTAGAAGTGTGTGTGGGAACCTGTTTGCCTTTGTGTGTGTTTATTCTCTGTGGTGGAAGATGGAGGTGGCTGGGGTGTTGGTGGATGATGTAGGTTGGTGGTGTTAGGTGGAGGCATACAAACAAACACACAGTGACCCTACCATCTGCTTTTGAGCTCCCCAAATAAGACTAAGGCTTTTGTGTGTATGTTGTGCCACCACAAGCAGTTCAGTGGGAATCTGTGGCTCCAGCTTCTCTGCCTTAGCCTACAGATCCTTCCCTCTCGGATTTCGCTTTTCTCTGTCATCTAAAACACCATTGTTTTCACGCTTGGTTGGGACACACACACCGCACACTCTCGCATGAGCGTTTGTCGTTGTTGTTTTGTCTGTAGTATCTGTTGCTTTTCTTTGTAATTGGTCTCTAGGTGAGATGTTATTGTTATTGATGCAGATGGTTAATTACCTTTATTAAGTTTTCCTGCTATTACCCTCTTCAATACCACACTTCTTTGCAGGCAACCTTCTTCATAATGCAACACTTCAAAAGTCTTTATAGATTTCATAAATCAGGTTCTACTTTATTGTATTAAACAGATTCTACTCTGTACTGTATTTATTTATTTCCATTTTTGTTAAGCTAGATTTTTGCTGTACCAACAGCACAACTGTTTTTTTTATTTTACAAAATTTCCTTTTTTTATGCATCATTTTGGCCTGATTAACATCCAACTTATTGATTTTTTTCTGACTTTATAAGAGGTTGACAAGAATTTAGAAACATACAGGTCTTCACAGAGCTGATTACAAAATAGCTCATTACTCTTCCAACTCCCCAACAATCTTTTTTTCTCCCCCCAAGCAATAAAGTGCTGCAGGAATTATGTATTTTTGTAGGCCTACTCAGAAGATAGCATCACCCTGGTTTCCTCGACAAAAAATGCCAATAGGCCTTTTTGGGAACACCTCAGTTTTGGGACCAATTCTTACTAGTAACTAGAATATTGGCTGTTTATTAGTACTTATAAAGCACATATTAATACCTTATTCTGCAGGACGTATTTTGGATCCTTTACCTAAACTTAACAACGACCTTACTAACTATTAATAAGCAGCAAATTAGGAGTTTTTTGAGTTGGTCCGCAAACTTAAGTGTGACTGATTTTTTTTTCTTGTACTTTTGGATTATTGCACAAAATAAGCTTTATGATTCTTACATGTTTTGTTTATCATGATGATCTTCACCAATGCATGCAACTTTTTGAATTTTGAAGCCTGAATACAATCATTAGATATAAAAAGCTAAAGTTAGGCTATAAAGACCTGCACTGTGGTTGCACGACATCGTCACCACCACTAAGCTTCCCACAACTCTTTCGAGCTTTATTTAAAATCTACAAGTTGGAAAGTTTGAGTTAGAATAGTTTGCAAGTATGCGAGGCTGTAAATGTGGAGTAGAGAGACTGTTTAGCGTAATGACATTTAATGTCCCCAACAGCTTCTTGCAGTCTCATTTAGCCACCTGTTATCAACCGCCTTTTTCAAAACATGTGAAAGTTACAAAAATCATGTGTGAGGTATCAATGATTTTTATGTCATAGAATAAAATGTGAAAATATATTGAGCTTGTGTTATCCATTTCAGACATTTAACCAAAAATGCATTCAAAAAATCCCACTGACTTTGGGACGAGAACTGGAAGTACAAAAATGCTAACTCGTTTCCATGTTGTAAAACTCATTCCTGTGGCACTCTATAGCATGTTGGTTCTGTCCACTATGTGTGACGACATCTATAAATGGAGAAATGCTGTTACAGAGCTAACCACAAGCACTGAATGAGTACAGGCTCACAGATTCTAACTTACATGAAAGAGAGTGCGAGAAAAACTAGATTTTTACATTTTCTTAAGAATGTTATTGTCTGTGCAAACCATGTCAGAATAATTGAAAGGACACTGCAATGCAGTTGCTAAGGTGTTCTGGGTGGTTTTTAGTGTACTGTCCCAAAATCAAAAGCCTGGGTCTTTCCTTCAAAGTAAATTCATTGAATATTTTCACCCACTAGATCTGTCCTAAAAAAAAAACACTGTCTGATCACATTGAAAAGAAATGGCACTCCTCTCCTCAACGGGTCACATGGTTTAATACATCATTTGTTTATGTAGACCAAATTAATTTTCACACACAATGAATTTTAATTCTTAGGGTAAAGGGGTAGTTCACCCAAAAATGATAATTCTGTCATCATTTACTCACCGTCGTGTCACTCCAAACCTGCATGACTTACTTTCTTCTGGGGAACATTAAAGACGATATTTTGAGAAATGTGTCAGTGTTTTTATTTTTCATACAATGCAAAGTCCAAAACTGTAACCAAATATATCTGTTTTTGGGTGTACTATCTTTTCTTTAAGGGTTTTTCCAAATCCCTAACCCTTAGTCTGAGCAATAGTAATTGTGATGCTTTTCTTAGACACTACAGGGACATAGACTACATGTACTCTCTGTCAAGCATGGCATTTTCCACGCTCCTGTGAAATGGAACAAGCCGATCTCAGTCTGCAGCTGAAATGAATTAATGTGAGCAGTTGCACAGATGTGGATATACATATAGAGCTGATAGCGTGTTGGATATTTGAGAGCACTTTTTAGAAGTGCAGTAGGATGAGGAATCAAGACTAAATTAGACCTGACCAGGGTCAGAAATAAACTATTAAGGGTCAACGTTTGTGCCCTGGAATTGATTTTCAGGCATAGCTTTTATATAAGGGCATTTTTCTTCATCTAGCCAAATGAAGTCACACAATATGCTGTCCATTATGAGAATTACTTGAATTGAATGAATCATTTGAAATAAACTCTCAGTCTGAACAATAATAGATGTTACCTATGAAATCAAATTAACATCAAATATCAAAGGTGCTGTAATAATGCACAGATATCATAATGTTTACAATTAACTTTATAACTTTTCTATAAAATGCTACAGTACAACTTGTTAATTTGTTAAATGTAAGTTACATTCCCATATACAGTGGAAAAACTCTAAATGGATGGACATTGCATTACAATTTTACTGTAAAATCTATTGCTAATTTATAGTGAAAAAGTAGTCATGATGTTATATCTCAAGATTGTGACTTTAAAATAAGAAATAACTTTATTTCACTATTTTCTACTTACTTTTTACTCTGAGGTGGAAACAGGCCTCCATATTGTAAATGCTCTGCAACAACACAATAGAAGTAACTATAGTACCTTCCAGTCTTTAAGTTGGAGGTTCAACCCAAAGGTTTTGAGGAATGAATATTCCGGCATCCAGCTATTTTTCAGTTGCCCTTGACAAAGACAGTTGCTTATCTATTAATTCAGTTTGGCCATTGTAAATACCTTCGAATAAAAGTCTCTGCTAAATTGTGAATTAGACAATATTAGGATATTTGCCAACCTGTGCTGTGCTCTAATGCAATGCATGTGGAAGGCAAAAACTCACAAAGACTTTGTGCATTGTGTGTGCGTGAAAGCAACACATCCTAGCGTTTTGGTACCTAATCCATCCTGAATCCATTTGCGATGGCGTCTTTCTTTCACTCACTCTTTCTAATCTTTGTTATCCATCTCTTAATTAGCCTCTACATCCCGACTGCTCTGACAGACACGAAGACTTGATCTCATTTCATGCTTTCTTTCTTGTTTTTTCATCCCTTCTCTCCATTTCCCGCTTTCCTCTCGAAGCCGACTCTCCAAAGTGCCGCCCATGTGGAGCGTTGCCAGCTCTGTCGGGGCTGGCTGATGGGGAACGTGGCGTAGTTCCCAAGGACAGTTTAGCCCAAGCGCGGATCATCCCGCTCACATGGTCTCGGAGTGCCATAGTCACCTGGATAGAGACCAGAGAAACAGATTTGTCTCTCGCTTCCCTTACTCTCCCGCTCGCCGGCCCTTTCTCTCCTTTAGTGTTCAGGCTTCCCGTGAGCCTTTTATGTGTGAGAGAAACCGCAAGAATGCATATGGCAGGGACTGATGGGAACTCGGACTATAGATGATGCATTTTCCTGTCAAGGTGCTTTAGTAGACACACATGATCACTCTGCGCCGAGAAACTCCTGAAAAGAAGTGAGTATTATTGCTCTGCGGATGCTTTCGCACAGAAAGAGCGCTCTACAGAGGGAGCGGTAATTAAGTGTTGGTCTGATGGCTGAGATACAGTAATGAGGCAGTGTATGGGGAATATAGAAATGAAGAGGTGTTGTCTCAAATGATCACACACACTCCGAGCGCAGACACAGAGTCGTTAACTAAGGCCCTATGAGACCACATTTGAGCCTAATGATAACATAATATCATGCTCTCTAGCTGACTCTCTCACTCTTTTGTTCTTAGCCTCTCTCCATCATATTATAATATTCTCTATTCGATTGCTATTTTTGCACCACCCTCTTCTCTAACAGCCTAAAGGGCAAGTAACGTCTACAAATATACACCCCTAAGAAGAGCAAACAAGTCGCTCACAGTTATTTATCGATGACTGTGGTGTTTTTGTTCGCATGCGTGTGATATTCTGGTCTCTGTTCTCTCGGGTGTCTGCAATTTTTGCCGCTTTCTCTGGTGCTCCTGCTCCGGTTCCACACTTCAATCACGCCAACTTCACAAAGAAAAAAGTCGCCCTCGAATGCCGACCCCCTCAGCTTTGCTACTTGTGCCCTCTCGAAAATGCCTCTATTACTGCCAGAGAGAGAAACAGACTTGTGTTTCCATCTTTCGAGGGATAGTTTGCAAAAATATAAGTTGTGTCATGTACTTGCCCTCGTGCACCTCAAAGTCTGTAAGCACCATAAAAGTATTCTATGACTTTCATAGAACTTTTGAAGAGATATGATCATTTCATGCGAAGAATAGATGAATATTTAAAGAAGCAGTTACTTATTCATGTGTACTTCTTCAAAATGTTGTTCGTTGATAATCTGCCCCTCCAGCAAAGCTTGGATTGCTTTTATGGATTGTAGGTGCCATTTTATGAAACATCAATGGTGTCCAGATGTCATGTTTCATTTGACAACTTTGGTGAAGCATAAGATCAGTGATTATAAGATTGTAAGTAATGTCATTTTCAAGAAGAGTTTTATGGTGATTATTTTTTTTTTTTTCTTTTTAGAAGAGTAGTTTTTCCATGCATTTCACAGAAACATTCAACTATATGTCAAGATTCCCCAAAATTTGACTATTGTGTTCCACAAAACACTTTTTTGTTCTTACTCACCCCAAACTTTATAGGCTATTGATAAATGTGGAGCGGTTCATGTATTTGAATTAAAAATCATAACCTTTTCCAAGTAAAAAGGAAAATACCCAGCCAGTTTCTCAACCTATCAAAGTGCCTAACAGTATAAAGTACCTCCATATCTCAATGTCTTAGTCTTTCCATTTTCTCAAATGGATATTCAATTCCTGTCCTCCAGCAGGGGTCAGATTCAAGATCAATGCTTTCCAACTCAACCCACTGCACAATTGTGTTCTGTTCTCCGCAGAACATCCAGAGAATTGAAACGTGCCTTGAACAGATATCTATCCTGACAGCAGAGCAAAGTAACATTAGCTACACGCAGTAACCCAGACCTCCACATGTGGCTTTTCAAAGCCGGTAACATATTAATGAGAGCTATATAAGTTACATTAAGCACTACATGGCATGCTAATGCCGCGTTGTCCATCAGAAAGGTGAGCTCGAGCAACCAGAGTGCGTTTTATTGCAGGTTTGTTCATTTCATACGCTATTTACATTCTTTATTTAACAGTCCAGGGCTTTCTCCTGACCCAGATCTCTTTAACCTCCTGGATTAACTCTTGAGATATAGTATATATGCACTATTTCTGTTTTTAAGAACCGTTCAGCTTACGGTCTGACCTTATCGAAAGCGATGCGTTCATCTTAGCTAGTGGGAGTGAGTGTAGAGTGTTAAGGGAGAAGTGAATAAAATGCCTTACAAAAACGAGATTTTCTGTTCACCCTGAGCTTCTTTGCAATGCTGGAATGATTCGGAGAGCAGAAGGAATGAGACAGTAAGTGAGAGCGAGAGAGAGGAAAAAGGGAAAAAAAGAGGGGAATGAAAGTACTCTATCCCTGCTCTGTGGAGACCAGACTCTGTTTGGAGGTCTGTGGTTAAACCCTTTGCCTCTCTCGCTTATCAGCTTAAACTATTGACAGCCATTTTCACTGCACACACCAAATAGGATTAACAGTCTAGAGAGGAAAGAGGCGGCCGACTACACAGACGCACCAACAGTCCCTTTCTCTCCCACTGCCATAATACATCTATTCAGAAACATGAATAACGTGCCGTTATCAAAGTCCTTTTCATATCTGTCACGGGCACACGCACACTTGGAAACTCTGGAGTCGAGAACTGCTGGCGGTTTATTTTGGAGGACCAGAATAGAAGCCAGTAACACCATCTTGCGAGCAGTCGAATGTTTGCGATCGCACTTAATAGCTGACTAATCGGATGACAAAACCTGAGCAAATATCATTTATTTGAGTCAATCGTTTGGATGAATAGTCTCTTCTCTGAAATGATTGGCTGAGAGGGACTTTTAAATAGGAAGTGATGGATTCTGACAAGGCCGTGTTAGGGCAGCTTCCCTTAATAAACTCCGGGTAAACATCATGGAAATTAGTCGATAAATAATTTAAGAAAAATTCATAAGTCATTTGAAGCCTCTTAACAAGGAAGCGAGATGAGCCACAGGCACCGTTTCCGGCCAGCAGGAGGAGCTCTTGATACATGAAATGATGCCAGTGACTGGGCGAGCGAGAGAGAGAGAGAGAGAGAAGGAAAGCAAGAGAGGCACTTCCAAGAAATGAGTGCTAAAAGCTGTTTTGAAAGAAGACACCCTCCCTTATCGGAGAGGTTTCGTATGCAGCGGCTTTAGAGAACGGTCTGGGTGTTGTTCACAGCCTTTTGCTCTGGGTGTGCATGCAGGAGGGATACAGAAGAGGGAAGAAGACAGGTCGAGAGAGAGAAAGAGGGCAAAAACGGATACATGTCTGTGGCCATTTCTCTTCGATATAATAGTAAGAACAATTGAGTTTGTGATTTGAGAGTTTGTTTGTGTCAGAGAGAAAGAGAGTCTCCTGTGCTGTGTGTGTATGTTTGTGGTTAGTGGTCAGTCGGCTATAACAAGGCAATTCTTTCTCAGTGTGTGGGCAAATCATTACAGAACCCCCACGTACAGCAACTGCACAGATAAACACCAAGCAAACCCCCCAAAAACACCCACACTCACATTAGAAACATGAGGCCACCAGTGAACAGCATCATGTTCCTTACAAAGTTTTCACCAGTCCACTGAAGCATGAGTTCCTAAGATAGGAGTTATCTAGACCTAATTTACATTGCAAATATCTGTCTGTTTGTCTATCTGTCGTTCTTTCAATCGTTCTCTCTGGCATTCTATTTGTTGTTCTATCTCTCTGTCTTTCTGAGTTCTCTCTGTCGTTCTAGCTATTGTTCCATCTGTCTGTCTTTCATTCTATTAATCTTTCTGTCTGTAGTTCTATCCATTGTTCTGTATGCCTGTCCGTCTGTTGTTCTGTATGTCTGTCTGTCGTTCTATCTGTCTTTCTCTCTGTCGTTCTATTATTCTATTTGTCTGTCTGCCTGTTGTTCTGTCCTGTCTGTCTGTAGTTCTGTCTATTGTTTTAGCCACTTGTCTGTGTTGTTCTACCTATCATTCTGTTTGAAGTTCTGTCTGTCTGTCTTTGTCTGCTGTTCTATCTGTTGTTCTGCGTGTGTTTCTCATTCTACCTGTCATTCTCTGTCTGTCTTTCTGTCTATCTGACATTCTATCTATCATTTTATCCATCTGTCTGTCATTCTGTTTATCTTTATATGTGTCTGTTGTTCTATATGTCTGTCTGTCTGTTGTTCTATCTGTCTGTCTTTCTTTATGTCATTCTCTGTCTTTCTGTCATTCTATCTGTCTGTCTGTCTTTGGTTCTGCCTGTCTGTAGTTCTATTGTTTTATCCACCTCTCTGTCTGTCGTTATGTCTGTCTGTCTGTTGTTCTATCTGTTGTTGTGTCTGTCTGTCCTTCTATCTAACCTTGTATTTGTCTGTCGTTCTGTCTGACATTTTATCCATTTGTCTGTCATTCTTTTTATCCTTGTATCTGTATGTTGTTCTTTGTCTGTCTGTCGTTTTACCTATGGTTCTGCCGGTCTGTCATTCTGTCTGTTGTTCTATATATCATTCTGTCATTTTTGTCATTTTATTGCTTTGCTTGTCTATCGTTGTAGCTGTTGTTCTTTTTGTCTGTCTGTCTATCATTCTATCTGTCGTTCTGTCATTCTGTATGCTTTTGTCTGTCTATCATTTTCTGTCATTCTGTCTGTTGTTTAATGGTTCTATATATATGCGTTTAGCATTCTGTCTATAGGATGGAAAGATTGATAGTTGACACACACGCACACGCACACGCACACACACACACACACACACACACACACACACACACTTTCTTTCTGTTTTAATGCAGGTGTTTGTGTGTGTGTGTGTTTCTGTCCATCCCCTCTGCTGCTCCTATCTTATTTTAAAGGGAATTCAAACAAACCCAGTGATAAATGGACTACATATGGCAGCCATCAATCCTGTCGCTGACTACAACTCCCAGAGTGCAACGCATCACTGGTGCGAAGCAGGAGATTACAAGCTCTGTAGATCCAGGCACTTAATTACAGTATTGCACTGCGGCTGACAGACAGGCTTGGACACAATGGGCTAATACCTACAAGAGCCTGCTAATAATTTACCTACCAAATTGACTACGGTTACCTGTTGGGTTCTTTCCCACAAGCTGTGACTCTGTGCAATATGCACATCTCGTATTAATTCCAACCATCAAGAGCTCCACTGTGACTTCCTGAAAACAAATTAAGACTTGGAGTATATTCAGAATGGCATGCCAGTTACTATTATTGACAGAATGTAGTATGCAGAATGTATGCTGTGCACGGTATGCAAATGTTCTATGCGTAGAATACCAATACATTCTACATTTGCCAAAATGCATATATCCAAAGCACAGTGGTGGTGAATACTGTATACTAAAGTGCAATGATTTCAATTGAACTTTCTATTTCCAGTGCGATTAATGAGCAGGAAGTAACTTTAACCAAGATTTTTATGATCTCCTGTCAACAGTTAATGCATCTTTTTCTCATAATTGCCTAAAAATAACCATATTTATATTTTTTTAGATGTTAACTAAAAAAGCCACTCACTGAAATAAACACGGAATGCAATGACGTTGTGTGGCATTTTTTTATTTACTATTTGGGAAAAAAAAATAGTATACAGTATTGTTGCATACTTTATTATAATTGGATAAGCTCTAACTAGTGAACTGTATGCAGTATATAGCTATTAATGCATATTGTTATTTTTTTTTTAAATAGTATGTAGTTTAGTTATGCATTATAGTAGTAGAAGTAGTATGCAGAATGTAGCTGTTACTTTTTGCATTTTCCATACTGTTTGACATACTACATATTTAAAAAATAGTCTGTGGTATACACTTTCTACAGCACAGTACGCAGTATGCTAGTGTTCCATAAACACAGTCTTACTCATGAGAAGAATAGAAGAAGAGAATCAAAATGGATATTGAAAATTGTCATGACAGGGGCGTGACATTGTGTAACCTTGCCTAATGTTACAGTCTGTACTTGGCAGATGTGTTAACAATAGCTTCTGACCCTATTAAGCAAAGAAGAGAATATTTAGGTAAACTAGAGAAAACACATTTCAATCTGTTTTCGTCTGAGAAATGTGAACATCCGGCTGCCTCACTGACAGAGAGTCACCAATCTGATTTGCATGGATGAAATGACAGATGAAAAACCAAACAAACCAACTCTTTCTCTCTGGAGAAGTATCATATGTTTATGTAAGTTCAGTGGTGTAGACTCAAGTACTTCAAATGGCAAGCAAATCAGTGTCTCAGCATATCCAATTAAGCAACAATAAAATTAGCAAACTTTCTCTTTTTTTATTGGATCAACAGTTATTGCTATTAGTTTCTGTCATTTCCATACAGTTAATGTTAGTAACTTTGCACAGTTTGTCAATGTACATTGTTATATATAAGGGATTTAATCTTTAAACCGCTTTAGTTCAGTCTAGCTTGGTGTGAAGTGGACTCGCTCTTTCTTTCTCTGTATGAGAGTTTGTTACACCTGTAAAATTGAGCTGGATGGAATTTCTGTTCAGTAGAAAACAAGGTCATTCTTCTCATATAACCTCCTACTATGCCGGATACACAGGAGGTGTGTGTGTGTGTGTGTGTGTGCATGAGGGCATATGATGTACTATCTCTCATAAAACCCAGTGTTGTGTCTTGTAATTGTCATGTTGTGTATTGTCCAGACACAGTGGATGTTGCCTCATCTCCTCTTGTGTGTGTGTGTGTGTGTGTGTGTGTGTGTGTGTGTTGTCAGACCAATCGTTACATTTGTCATATGATTTTAGACATATATATTTTTTAAAACAAGCTCTGTTCCAAAACCTAGTGTGGTGCCTTTTTGTCTATTGTCTACATAGGCATCTGCACATAGACTGTAAAAACATTTTATTAATCTATATTTTTGCTCTCTTTTGATCTATTTTTGGAATAATATTTTATTTAAACAAGATAAATTTACTTGAGAGGAATATTGTATGAATTTATAAGAATATAATACTATTATACTTATATTTAACATCAAAATATGATAATATAAAAACAAATAATAAAAAGTATTTGTTTTAAGATAAGGTAAGGGTAATATTACAGATTTAAATGCCTACAGGCATTTTTGATTGTTTTTTGAAGCATAAACCTTACTAAATTTTGTTAGATACAGTACTGTTTAGAAGATTGTGGTTGGTTATGTATATATATATATATATATATATATATATACAGTACAGGTCAAAAGTTTGGAAACATTACTATTTGTAATGTTTTTGAAAGAAGTCTCTTC
>JAFVLL020021908.1:0-24578 GCA_021397915.2 Tor tambroides
GTATGTTTACACATACGAGGAATTTGTTGTAGTGACAGAAGCTCCACAGTGCAACAAAAAGACAGCAACAGGACAGGACACAGATAATAAAAGAAGACATCCCTTTTATAGCTAATCATGTTACAGACCAGATGTCAATTAACTTAATTAGTTGCTAGATATTCTCCCAGCTGAATCTTTTCAAAATGTATTGCTTTTTCAGCCCTTTGTTGCCCCCGTGCCAAATTTTTTGAGACCTGTTGCAGGCATCAAATTTGAAATGAGCTCATTTAGTGGATAAAAGTGTAACATTTCTCCATTTAAACATTTTTTTTTATGTTCTCTATGTTCTACTGTGAATAAAATATTGGCTCGTGATTTGAAAGTCTTTATTTTATTTTATTTCAGGTTTATTTGACAGGGACAATGCACATCAATAATACATAAATGTACAATGTGCCAGAATTAGCCCGAAGGCTACTTTGCATCTGCAGTCCCTGGTCTTAGTTTTCCTTTTATTCAAATGCAAAAAACATCCCAACATTTTCGGAATTCGGGTTGTAATCCTGTGATATCTGTCTGTTAGCGAAAGGACAGTCGCGCTTGAACTTTAGTACAAGGCAGCTGTGCCTAGTGTGAGTATGCCCAATTAATTTTTCTTTTTCTTTATTATTAACATTATAGTTATCTTTGTCTTGGGTCACACACACACAGAAATCTGCTTATTACTCATTTATCCATGTTTCTTTATCGCTCTGACGTGTCAAGAGCTCCTGCCCACTAGAAGCTCCACAGATATATTTGCATACCACAACGATATATAAACAATATAGAAAACGTTCAATCGATTTACACTTTATATCATCGCTGACATTTATATTCGCCATAGCAAGCAGTAATGATTAAAGTTTAATGAACACATTTGACTAGTTGATAAAACCAAAATCTGACCAAAAAATAAAAATAAAATAACAAGACTGACTAGTGTTAATGTTATGTTCCCCTTGCTAGGGTTTTTATTCTTACCTGCTGAGACACGTATGCTTTTTTCCCACAAAAGAAAGATCACCTTGTTTTAATGTTAAAGTCATGCACATACTAGTGCAATAATCATTTCAAGCATTTTGTATGGTTTATACACAGCAAAACAGCATGTATTTAACTGAAAATCCGGAATCATCAACAAGCAAACTGTGAAGTTAGCACTGTGAATGATGATATAGTTGTCAACAAATGGGATGCTACATTTTATTCAACATGAAATATCTTAAATATCTACAATTTTGACTTTAATAAGATTTTCCCAGGAAACCTGTCCTCCACAATTCCTGTTCTTTCCAACAGCACTTGAATGCGACATTGGAACATGGAACAACCTTATGACATTGGAAATAGGAAATTTTGATAGCACACATAGGCTATTCCTTGTTTCCTAACAGGAATCCAGAAAATTTCATTACCCAATTCTAGATGGAGTCATACAGTTGCAGCTCACATGCATGAAAGTGGCATGTTTGAATTAGTTGATACAGGAAATCAGCAGTCTAATAAAGAGGTTGATTGGCAAAAAGTATTTTATGTATTTTGAAAATACAAAATACTAAGATTAAATGTATTTAAATACAAAATACATTAGATTTTTTTCAAAGGTATTTAAATACAAAATACAAAATAGTATTTTGTGTTTCAAATACATATTTTAAATACATGTATTCAAAATACTGCCCATCCCTGAATACAATGAATAATAATAATAATAAACATGTTGCAAAACTGACGACAACAACAGCTAATTGCAATAATTTATGCAAGAATTCATTACAAAGAGATTCCTAGGCATTCTTTTTTATTATTATTCGACACCTGATGTGTGCAGTTTACTTTGCTTGCTTTAAAAAATAGTTTTCTCTTGTTTAGTAACATGTTTTGTTCGTTTTTGTTGTTGTTGATTGCAGTCTTTTTTCTGCTGCTATTGTTTTCCTTGGATTTGCTTCTCAGTTCCATACAATTTTAAGCTTTTCTTTGTTCATTCCATGTTTTATTGGCAACCTTTGTCATGCTAATTCAGATTAGCACAGTTGGTTTTAGTTCAGGACTCCATACTCCAGGAATTAGTAATCTGTACTTAATCTGTTTCAGAAAGTCATTTTTTAAACCAAAATGAACTAGATTAAGCCTACTCCAGGCTTAATTTAAACCCTGTCCGGGAAACCGCCCCTTCAGGTGTGTAGTTAATCTGTATTATTTTTACTCTCGTCAGCTTGCGATTATTAAACACAGCACACAGTCACAGTGGTGTTCCTCAGAGTATTTAATTATGCTTTCACCACATCCCTGTATGGTTCATTTCAGAAGTATTCGGACACTGCAATGACTTTGGTGTGTTTAGTAACGATATTAGCAGCAGTTTTTTTTTTTTTTACAATGCAAAGATGTTAGTCAATGAACAGTTGCTGTTGAGATCAGAGATTTCATTCAGATGGACAGAGACAAGGTAGTTAATTATTATTTATTACTACTACAAGATAACGCTTATTGATATTGAAATTTGAAAGCACACAACCCTGTAAAGATCACACATTTATGTGAACGTTGCCTCAAAAAATGTCTACGAGTCATGATGAATCTAAGATAACGGTGTAGATCTACAAGAGACGTGAGACCAGATGCATGCAAACCAATGGAGGTCATGTGTTTTTATATAAGGATTACAATAAGATGATATCAAGGTGGTAAATTCATCAGTCTGTTTTGTACAAAAAAAAAAAAAAAAAAATTAAGCATTGGATTAGTAACTAATTCAGCTGATGATGTCAACCACAGTTTTATGCTGTAGGCTCTATGTTTGGTTGCTGAAGGGTTATTGATTGTGTAAACCAGGGGTCACCAGACCTTGTCCTTCAGAGTTTAGCGCCAACTTGCCTCAACACACATGCCTGGAAGTTTCAAGTACAGCGCCCTCCACTAATATTGGCACCCTTGGTAAATCTGAGCAAAGGTGGCCGTGAAAATAAATCTGCATTGTTTATCCTTTTGATCTTTCATTCAAAAAATTCACAAAATTCTAACCTATCATTGAAGTAAAACAGTTGAAAGTGGGGAGAAAATCTCATGATAAAATAAATGTTTTTCTCCAATGCATGCTGGCCACAATTATTGGCACCCCTGGAAATTCTTATGAGTAAAATATCTCTGAAGTATATTCCCATTCATATTTACATTTTTTTAGCATACCAGAGAGACTAGGAGCATGATATTGTCCAGCTATGACTTCCTGTTCCAAAAGATTATAAATATGAGGAACACAAAGGCCAAATTCCCTTAATCATCCATCACAAGGAGTAAAACCAAACAATAAAGTTCTCATGTGCAGAACAAGATTGTTGAGCTTCACAAAATAGAAAGTTGCTGTAAGACAAAAGCTAAAGCATTGAAAATCCACATTTCCACCATCAGGGCAATAATTAAGAGGTTCCAATCAACTAAAGATGTTACAAATCTGCCTGGAAGAGGACGTGTGTCTATATCGTCCTAATGCACGGTGAGGAGGAGAGTTTGAGTGGCCAAAGACTCTCCAAGGATCACAGCTGGAGAATTGCAGAAATTAGTTGAGTCTTGGAGTCAGAAAGCCTAAAAAAAAAAATATATCAAACAGCCCCTACATCACCACATATTGTTCAGGAGGGTTTCAAGAAAAATTCTCCTCGCTCATCCAAAAACAAAATCCAGCATATTCAGTTGTCAGACATGACTGGAACTTCAAATGACACTGGCTTCTATGGTCAGATGAAACTAAAAAAAGAGCTTTTTGGCAGCAAACCCACTAGGTGGGATTAGTACAAACAAGGATAAAAAGTACCCCATGCCCATGGATGAATATACTGCTGGATCTTTAATGTTGTTGGGCTGTTTTTCTGCCGGAGGTCCTGGACACCTCGTTCAGATGCAAGGCATCATGGATTCTCTTAAATATCAACAGATAAAAAATCTAAAGCTGACTGCCTCTGTTAGAAATCTTATAATAGGCTGTGGTTGAATCTTCCATCAGGACAATAATCCAAAACAAACATCAAAATCAACACAAAAATGGGTCACTAAGCACAAAATGAAGCTTTTGCCATGGCTGTCCCAGTCCTCTGACCTGAACCCTGTAGAAAATGAGTGAGGTGAACTAAAGAGGAGAAGCACCGACATGGAGCTGTGAATCTGAAGGATCTGGAGTGATTCTGCATGAAGGAATTGTCTCTGGTCTCTTATCAGGTGTTCTCCAAACTCTTCAGGCATTACAGGAGAAAACTCAGGGCTGCTATCTTGGGAAAAAGGACATTGCAATAATTGGGTGCCAATAATTGTGGCCAACATGAACTAGAGAAAGCATTTATTTCACAATGAGATTTTCCCCTCACTTTCAATTGTTTTACTTCAGTGATAGGTTAGAATTTTGTGAATTTTTTGAATGAAAGATTAAAAGGATAAACAATGCAGATTTATTTTCACAGCCACCTTTGCTCATATTTACCAAGGGTGCCAATATTAGTGGAGGGCACTGTATACCTTGACTAACTTGATTAGCTTGTTCAGTTGTGTTTGATTAGGGTTGGAGCTAAACTCTGCAGGACACAAGTTTGGACAGATATTAGACAGAGATTTGAATTGGGTGTCATGGAAATGGACTCTGGACTCTGCAGAATGTCTCTTTGAATGTATTTTGCAATGTAAAATATGCATCTCAACAAACATGTATTGTGTACCTAAATGGAACAGCACATGCTTTACAAAGTGGACCGATACCACACAACCTTCCTCTGAAAAGAGCAACTGGAGTATTTTTGCACCAGTGTGATCATTCGTGCCAAAATGAGGATGGATTTGATCTTTGTACTTTTATTAGGTGAGTTGGTTGTCTTTTTTTCTTTTTTTTTTTTTTGCTGACTTCATTTTCATTTTTGGGTTAACTATCTCTTAAAAAAGCAAAATGGTCCAGTTTGGTTCTTTGGGGAACCAAAAATGTTTTTTCTATGGCATCGCACCGAAAACCCCCTTTTAGAACTGTTATTTTTAATTCTGAAACCTAAGTGTGTTTTACTGATTACATGATGCTGTTTTAATTGCACAGCATTTATTAGTGGCTTTCTAATTGTGGATTTTCACGACAAAAATAATTGCATACAAATGATGAACTGAAATTTAATGTCTCAATATTTACCTCAGCCAATTTGAATTTTTCCAGTAAGTGTGTCGTTTTCATGTCAGGGTACAGATTTATCGTTCAGCAAATTTTCTGCAAAAGCATTCGATTTGTTATAAAATATGGTTTTCACTTATATAACATGAAATTAACTTTGAGGTTTACCTTGAAAGGTATGAATCTTAACTAGGGTTTTACTGAACCACTTTACTGTTTCACAACACCTTGAGATTGAGACATTATCTTATCTCTAATGAAACAATATAAAAGAAGCCAAATTTAGCCCATTTAAAAGAAAGAAAGAAAAGATTTTAACCTCAAGCAATGGAGGGCACTCTTATTCATTAAATAAATAAAATGGTAGTTTTGTAGTTATTTTTGTACCATCTTTTCTAAAAACATTTAATTATTTTTGTGTAATCCACACACTGGCTGTTTTTAAACACAAATCGCCTCCATCAGCTCCATTTTAATTGGTTCCCAAATGTAAACAACTGCTAGACTGAGCTCTGCGATTTTTAAGATTACTTTTTCATATTTGTATGGGAGATTTCAGTGTGGACTGTTTGTGTTCCGTCAATATATTCGTATTATTATATTACGTATTTTTCCACTCCTGATAATTTTCTAGTTTGTGTTGGTGCCAAAAATGTGCTTGAGCAAAATGATGATCTGTTGAAATGAAAATCTGAGAAAAATAAAACAGCAGAGAGCAAAATGCAGAGTAGTGAGCAAGAATGGAAAAAAAATTAGAAACTGAACGTGTGTGTAATATTATTCTCTAGTTTTAGCGGTTTACAGTGCAAATGAAGTCTATCTCTATAGTTACTGTGCATTCATACATTCTTGTTTTTCTCAGCATTTATTTAGGGATTGTCACGCTCATGGACTGTTTTGTTTGTTTTCCTCCCCATGTGCTCCATGTCCTAGTTTTCGCCTGTGTCTCTCTTGTGCCCATACTTGGTTTTGTTCCTGTTAGATTAGTTCCATTTGTTCCACCTGTGTTTGATTAATTACCTCGTATAGTTCTAGTATTTTAGCCCTGTGTTTTCCTTTGTCTGGCGTCCAGTGTCTATCGTCATCCTGGGGCCTGTACCATGAAGCCGGATTAGCTGGCTAGCCAGGTAAGTTTCAGTTTAGTTTGCGCCAACTCTGGGTTTTAAGCTACTATGAAGGTAGCTCGGCTTTAATCGTTGTTTGTCACCATGGTATCTTATGCTGCACGGCTAACCTGCAGGTTATGTTCTGGATTTGAGATCTCAAACTGAAATTTGACCAATCAGCTGTGATCAAAGAAACATATATAGGTGACGTCACACATCCCAGTGTCTGTTGCAGTGGCTTCACCTTTTCTACCAAATCCTGTGGACATCTCCGCACAAATTATTAGACGAGCACTTTCTTAGAGTTTTTAGGGACAGACAAAATCCCCTAGTTTTTCCTGATACTTGCTTGTATGAAAGATACAGATTCTCAGCGGAAGGAATCTCTTATATTTGCGAACTTCTTGAGCCACACATATCAAATGTGACACGTCGAAGTCATGCCCTTACTGTACCGCAAATGGTATGCATTGCGTTGCATTTTTTTTTGCAAGTGGTACATACTTATATGCGATCGGTGATGCAGAGAACTAGGGCTGGGCGATATATCTCATGCGATTATGCATGCACATCTTGTCAGTAAAGCCGGTTCCTTGATTAGCGGTAAATCCCCATCACCTGTTTTCAAATGGAGCGGCATTTAGTTCACAGAGCCGTGGTTCACTGACAAGCTACGCAATATCGTGTTCATTATCGAAGGCGATTCATCTGCGATAATGAACTCGATATTGCGTAGCTTGTCAGTTGTTCAGAATGACCAAAACAAAATTTGAGATGCTGTGCAATGAGCATCTCTATCATTGCGCAAAGTCACATGACATTTTTCGATGCACATGCATTTGGCAAATAAATTATTGCATTTCCATCTCCCATTGTACACATTAACACTTTTTTGCACAAGTCAAATTTGGAATTTCCATCATTTGTTTCTGATGTGATACTTCAAAATGTGCATTTAAAAACAGGGTAATGGAAACATAGCTACTGCCTTCTTTGACTATTCAAAATCAAAGTACAGGGCTTAATGCAAATAAGTTGTTGTAACACCAGAGCAAGAATACTCAAATTGCTTGGCTCAGGGCTAGTAAATCCTAAGAGAAATGATACAGAATTTTCATTTTCAGTTAAAGGGGTCATATGATGCGATTTTCAAGTTTTCCTTTCTCTTTGGAGTGTTACAAGCTGGTTGTGCGTAGATAAGATCCCTGAAGTTGCAAGACTAAAGTCTCAAAACCAAAGAGATATTCTTTATCAAAGTTAAGACTCTGCCACACCCCCCTAAAACATCTTGTACAAACACGCCCCCACATCTCTACGTCACGATGTGGGGAGATTTTCATAACACCGCCCAAATGTTTATGCAATGAAAGAAGGCGGAACTATTACTCTGGCTGTAGTATTGTTGCTGCCGCCGGCGCCATGTCCTGGAGATGCTGTTTCATTGTGAAAGAGAAACTACTTTGTTTGGGCTTCCAAAACAGGACGCAACTAGAAATCAGTGTTTAAGTTATGTTTACAACACTGTTCCAGAACAGTACAACGCAAATATTGGAGTGTGTGCAGCACATTTTACAGAGGACTATTTCCTGAATTTGGAAGCTACAATGCTGGCTCGCTCAAAGCCTGTTTCTATAAAGTGGGGCAATTCCAGCTTTGCAAGGACAGTCTGGCGCTTCTGACTCACAGCCTGTAAGTACATTTCTGCCACTGACGATTCAAACGTGAGTTTTGAGCAGTGTGGAGTAGTGCTTGTTGTTTGTGTTTCTCCGATCACAAATGCAGATGCGTGCGTGCGTGCGTGCGTGCGTGTGTGTGTTCATGATGGTGATTTTCATTACATTGTTCCACCATTAGATGCGACAAGAGACTGTTTTACGAGTCAGTAGTAAAGACTTTAAAACTTTAAAAATGGAAAAAATACTAAAGCCCAGTTTTGAACAAGGAAGTTTTTTTTATTATTATTATTTTTTTTTTTCAAAAAGCTTGTTACGCAGCCAACAAGTACACCAAGCAGTACTGCCATGAGGAATAACCCTTAACAGTTTAGTACGAGCCTATCGGACATTCAAACTAATGATTTATTGTGAATATGAGATTGATCTGAAGAATGCCGTATCAGATGCAGGTAATCACACTCGCTGAGTTGATCTTTCTCTCATATTACTGTATAACAGTAACGATAAATAATACACCGCTTTTAATACAGTAATACAATAAGCTTTTAATGAAGCAACTCAATGTTTCTTCGTTACTAGTTTTAAAATTACGATTTTATGTATGCATGCCATTGAACTGTTGTATAAACGCAATATCGCACTTGTAGCTGTGAGATTTTATATATATATATATATTATATCGGCTGTGATTACCTATGGCCGAATCACAGCCGTGCCGATTTACAGCCATATCTCATGTCTACTTGTGTGATATTGCTTATATATATTTAATTCAAGAAAAGTATGGATTAGTTTAAAATAATTTGTGGATATGCCAAAAATGCTGTCCACTTTAACTTGACTTGTACTGAACCCAGATCAGCATATGATTTGCCAATTAATATCCACAAAGCTGGCAGCTTTACCTGTTGTAGTTTGTTCAAGTTGTGCACGAAACACACACTGCTTTTCTGCACTTTTATGGCACCTGTCATTTTCAATCTCTCTTATGCTGCCACATCTGGAGCCTGCTGTAGCAGGTGTGCTGTCAGCGCTGGCATTTTGTCCACTGTTGTCTCAGTTTATTACAACATAACAAAAGATGTGATCTCAAAACAATCAGGAAAAAAGGCATTACATGCAATTTTTTTTAATCATAACATGTAAATTTATATAGTCGCCAGAGCGATCTCAGCAAAAACTTCACTTGCAGTTAATATTTTTGCTCACAAATGCGACCGTTTTAGGCACAGTCTGGAGCCCTGTGTGAGGACATTTGTGAGACCTTTATTTGCTAAATGTAATTTCGCGGTTGCGGCGATTTTCGTATGAATTTGTACGATTTGAATCTTATGAAAAAGTTTTTTTGGGCGGGAGAAGCAAGCATGAAGACCCACCTCTAAACAATGTCACAGGGGCACATAAGCAGATTGTACGAAAACATATAAATGCATAAGAATTAGCCATCAATTCACCATATAAAATGGTTATGAATTGCAATGTGATTGTGTTGGGTTTACAGCCGTTTTTTTTTTTTTTTTTTTTTTTTTCCCAACACTCTCAGGTTTTTATGAGGAGATTTCTAAAAACCAGGTAACCCCAGTCAGTTTTTATCCTGAAGGTCTTTTACCCTATTGTGTTTACCATATGTGTGTTTGGTGGCTGCTCGTGCAAACGCAGAGTGAAAGTGCAAGCCCAACTGTTGACACGTGTTAGGCTTATATTATTTTTTTGTGATATTACATTGATGACAAGAATTATGAAAATTCTATGATATAAAAAAAAATTGAGATAACCTTATTAAAAGCAAAAATAACTAAGGTAAACGTACCTATTAAGCTCACCAAAATCTACATTGAGACATTTTTAGTGCACAAGATATTGGTTTCAGTACAAAAAAGTTGTTAAAATTCAAATTAATCCTACACAATTTTATTTTAAATGACAAAAGCATTTTAATTAAGATATACATTAAATTCAAAAAGTCTGACTGTGCTTAATGGGTACATTTTTGTACCCTTTAAGCACACCCCTGTTTCCATTAAGCTCACATCATGTTTTATTAATTCTTGTCTATTTTAAGGAAAAGTTTTAAAGAATAATTGTAAAAATATATATTTTTTTGAATGTACAAAGTCAATCACAAAAAAAAAAAAAGACAGAACACTAAATTCAAGCAACAAGGCATTCAAGTCGATCAGTTATATATTCATAATGAAGTGTCATCTAAGCACATTGCAACATCTATACTAGTCCACATTCAGCTAAGTAACATTCAAAAATCAGATAAACCAATAAAACATTCATGGGATGAACACAGAAACGAGCCTCATTATGAAGCCTCATTAAATGGATGTCAACTTCTCTATAGTCTCTTAAGGCTGGAATACACTACACGATTTTTTCCCCGATTTTCCACAGATTTACAGTCTGGAAAACTTGATGCTAGTTGGCAAAGATCAGAGCCAGTCTGCAGGTTTGAATTGACAGAATCCATAGCAAATCGATTAACTTTATATATTAACTGATGGTTGTCACTAAGTCTGTTTATGAAGTATTTACATAGACGTTCAATGTGGAAGAGCTTAAAGAGAGGACACTGAGCTTAATGGGAGCAGCAACAATTTGTAATAAATTTTAATAAGATTTATTAATGACAGGATTTTTGCTAAATAGTCTAGGTCATGTATTAAGTTCATACATAGTTAATAATAGTTGTTCATATTAAAACATCTATTAAATTATACTTTTTCTTATTGATGTCACACTGAAGCTGTGTGATTTTCATAATAGTGCACCCTTTAAGCTCACCTTAAAATAAAATGAAATCTTTCAAAATTACAGCACTGTAAAACCACAGACCAGCAATAAACTGTCAATTTATTTATGGATGTAAAAGTACAAGCCAGTAATGCCTGTGAAGTAATGTTAGCATAGCACACAATCTCAAACTGTTCTGTAGCATCTGCGCTGTTACTAAAACTATCTTTTGGATCTAATGTAATTATTTCCCACATCCAAGTTCCAGGTTATAATATGCAAAAGTCTGAACATTAATCTCTTAATTTTACAATAAAGTAGTGAAAGTTACCCCAAATAAAGGCTTTAACATCTAAAAAACGCACATTTAAGCGGCTCCTCTTTTGGTGAAAGTTTTTAGACCGCTTTCAAAATGGCCGCCAGACAGTGTGAACACATGGAGACTCATATCTCAGCGTGTAATGATCCGATTGACTTGAAATTATAGGAGGTATATAGTAACAAACACATCAATTGGTTAAGACATCAAGCAGGATAATCAATTTTTTTTTTTTTAAATCTGATCTCAAATATGGAAGTGTGCTTAATGGGTACGTGAGCTTAATATGTACGTTTACCCTATATCGTTATCGTGATATAACATTTTGGTCATATCGCCCACCCCTACCATATACCCTGTACAAGCAGCAAAGTTTTGGGAGTGACACATAAATCCCTCATCCCTCACATAAATGCAAGATTTGTTTTCACATAGGAGAAAAATATAATTTGTCAAAATAGATGTTCATTAAGCAATGTAAATCCAGAATAGATTAACAGAAAAATATTTGAATTTTCAGGTCAAAATATTTTTTTAAATGTGGCTGCAATCATTTATAGAAGTAATGACTAGCAATTCTCACACTGTGCAGTGCTATTCTTGTTGTGGTAAAAATGTTGTGGTAATCCTTTATTCACCACTCATCATGTTCTATTCTTCTGTTTTTTTCCTTTTTGGTCATCCTTCCCTCACATACGAGAGATCCCTATATGGGCTTACTCAGATCACCACACCTTTTCCAATGAAATTTTGCAACTTTACCTATTCAGAATACCTATGTATTCTGAATTTGATGTTTAAACTGTTTAAATTATGTTATAAACTGGTTAATTTCTCTCTCCGCAGCTCTGAGCTCCGGTGTGAACTCTTCCATGTTTTACTTGGTGACTGAGAAAATGAACTGGACTGATGCTCAGACGTACTGCAGACAGCATCACACCGATCTCGCCACCTTTAATGACCAGACGGACATCGATGAGCTGTTAAAATCTCTACCCAGTGGTTTTAGCAATAATATGTGGATCGGACTCAGTTGGAATGATGAGTATTCTCCCTGGGTCTGGATCTGGTCTGATGGGAGCAAATCCCTGTTCAGACTGTGGCAATCTTCACAACAGGGCCGTGCAGAGACCTTTGGAGGGGCAGGTGCTCAAAATATAAAAGGGGCACATGAAACAAGGCTTTAAATAGGGCTGTGCTCAAAATATCATAACAGCAATGTATCGTGACGCATTCCTTGCTGATACGCGTATTGATGCGGATGCTTCTGTATTGATACAGCAGCAAATGCCATGATGCAGTTTTGAAAAAGAAACAGAACAGAAAAGACCATTTTAAGTTTAAAAGTTAAATAATATTTATTTATTAACTTACAGGGAACATTTGATGTTGAGGGGGTTGCTGGGGATGCTGCTGCGGTTGCTGCCTTTGCTGTTGCTGTTGCTGCTGATACTGCTGGAGGTGATCTGAGACTACAGACATTAAAACAAACATAGGAGATATATTAGCTGATTAAACAATTGTTATGTGACCATGACAAGATGTAAAGATTGATGACAGTGTTTGGAACTGGCTCACTGTGACTGACCTGCTCTAGTGCTGCAGCTGTTGCCAAGGCTGACTACTAAGAGAAAATGAGAGGGAGATGCTCAGAGAGGCCGCTGCACACCAAGAGCTGCAGGTAGAGAAAATAAGATACCAGATTTAAAAAAGCGTGGGAAATAATCTGAGAAGGAAACATTAATGGGGGGAAAGGATGAGGGTGGCCATGGCAAGGATAAGGGTCAGAAAACAGAAAGACAGAAAAAAACTAAATAGAAAAAGGTGTGTGTGTTGCTTGTTTGTGTGTCTACAATATGCAATATTGTGATGATGATTTCATATTTTGCATTGTGACTCTGAGATATATTTGGTTTTTGATTGATTTTGTCTAATCAAAAATCTAAATAAATTAAAAAAAATCTAAAGTGTGTGTGTGTGTGTTCTTTCTGTTGGCACCTACTAAACATCACAGAGTAGCATTAATCTTACCAATAAGTGAAGGAGGAGTTGTTGTAGGCATTTACAACAGCAATTTCCTGTTGGTCATGTCCCTAAAAATGTCTATGACATCATTTTCATTTATTGGAATGTTCTTCTCAATGGCCAACAAAAGAAGCTCTGACAATCTCTCCTCTTTGCAAAGGCTGCGAAGTTTGGTTTTCACCAGCTTCAGTTTTGAGAAAGAACGTTCCACAGTTGCTGTGGACACCGGAAGCGTGCCATATGTCTTCAGCAGCTCAGTCATGTTGGGAAAAACTAGTTGTGCATTGTTTTCCTTGACAGCTGAAAGAATAGATGACACATTGACTGGTGGTGGGCACGAGTATGAAGTATGGAAGACCTTCAGTTCAGTCAGCAATTTGTCTTCCTCTTCAATGTTATAGAAATGGCACAGTTTCTTCACAGCTTGGTGTGCTGCTGTTGGAATGCTTGCGGTTTTCCAGTTCTCTGGGACTACCAGGCACTGGAAGGCATGCAAAATTTCCCATATGGAATTATCTCCTCCTTTAAAGCGTCTCCGAAGCTCTTGTATCATTGTGTCCACAAAAACGTAATACACTTTAACACGGTAGTACTCCTGCAAAGTTGGGAAAGCATGGTCAGTCATTGCTGATGTGGCAGCAAACTTGAACTTCTCTGGCACTTTCCTCCTCCTAGCTTGTCCAGGGACCTCAGATGGAAGATCCAGGCCCACCGATGCAGCCTTCTCTGTAGCCTGCTTATAAATCTTCTCAAACTCTTCTTCTGTTCTGCTGTAGGCCAGCCTCTTTAAAACTCCATCAACAATGCTGTATGCTGCAGCCAGGTCCATGTCTTTCTGCTGCAATGCATCAGATGCAACTGCAGTCACCTGGAAGACTGGACAGGTGATCTCCAGACACAAGAAGAACTCAAAATTGATGCTTTTTAGAAGGATCATTGCATCACCAGCTGAGGAGTCTGGGGGATCTTGCATTGTCATTTCCTCAAGGAACTGCATGACAGATGGGAGGACCTTCACCAGAGTTTTAAGTGCACTTTCTCTACAGGCCCACCGAGTATCTGACAGTTTCTTCAGCTCCAATGGGCGCTGATCGGGGTGCTTCCTCTTCTGCATTTCAATAAATGCAGAGTGCCGTTTTGATGAGTTGGCCATAAAAGTGTAAAGTTTTTCAACTAGATTGAAAAAGCTGACAAAACAGATGTTTGACTTTGCACTTTCTACCAATACCAGATTAAGGCAATGTGCCTGACAGTGCACATACAAGGCCTTTGGATTTTGCCTCAGAATTCTGGACTGCAGTCCCTTATAGTGCCCACTCATGTTTGCAGCCCCATCATAACCTTGACCCTGTATGTTTTCTATTTTCAGGTCATTTTCTTCCAGTAAAGTCATCACAAGATTTTCAAGAGCATCTCCGCTTGTTGAATGGACGTTACACACTTGAATGAATCGCTCCTTTATTTTCATGTTGTGTACATATCTCACAACAAAGGAAACCTGTTCAGTGTGGGACACATCTTTCATTTGATCAATAAGTATCAGAAAGGTTTTGCTCTCTTGAATTTCCTTTTTGATTACACGTTTTACTGATATGGCCAAAGCTTTGATTAAGTCATTCTGGCTTCTGTTCGAGAGGAGCGAGACAAGAGGCCTTTTTTGGGTTCCCTGCTTTTCTTTTACGGCATCAAGGTGTAATTTAATTACACTGTCATACTTGCTGAACAACTCCACTAACTCTAAGAAATTCCCTTGATTTTGGCTTGATGAAGTCTCATCATCTCCTCTGAAAGACATGCCTTGTCTTGCCAGGAAAAGAGTAATGGCAATCAAACGAGACAACACTTCTCTGTTCCTCTCCCTCTCTTTGTCTTTTGCAGCTTGTGACTCAAGTTCACCCACTTCAAAAGCTGCCTCCAGTAATTTTTTCTTTAATGAGTTCCACCTCACCATACCACACATGTGAGCCTCTGAGGCATTGTGCTCTTTAATTTTTTCTAAAGCCTTCCTCCAGCGATTTAACCCTACAGTTTTCCAGTTTGTGTGACTCTTTTCATTATTCAAAAAAAGACGGCAGCTAAAACAAAACATGGCATCAGTGCTAGGAGAATATTCTAGCCATGGGTTATTCTCATACCACTTCTTCTGAAATGACCGTCCCTCTACATTTTTTGGAAATGACAGTACTGGTTGGCAGGGTCCAATATTATCACACATTTGGATAAAGGCCTCATCGTACTTTATGTTGAATTGTAGGACATGGCCAGGGTCAGTTGGGTGTTGTAGTTCAAGTAGGTTTGAGAATAGCCTCTCTCTGGCTTCGGTCTCTGTCTCCTGGCTTGCTGTTCCCTGAACTGTTCTGTCGCGTGTGCCTCAACATTACCCTCTCTCTCTCCATCCTCTGTCTCCTGGCTTGCTGTTCCCTGAACTGTTTCTGTCGCGTGTGCCTCAACATTTCCCTCTTTCTCTCCATCCTCTGTCTCCTGGCTTGCTGTTCCCTGAACTGTTTCTGTCGCGTGTGCCTCAACATTACCCTCTCTCTCTCCATCCTCTGTCTCCTGGCTTGCTGTTCCCTGAACTGTTTCTGTCGCGTGTGCCTCAACATTTCCCTCTTTCTCTCCATCCTCTGTCTCCTGGCTTGCTGTTCCCTGAACTGTTTCTGTCGCTTGTGCCTCAACATTTCCCTCTTTCTCTCCATCCTCTGTCTCCATCTCATCATCTGATCTATTACTTTCCACTCTCTGTCCATCTAGGAACAAGGCACAATTTACTATTTCAGCATTAATCTATTATTTTAACCATCAGAACTACTCTTGCACCTAATCAATAATAAATCCACCTTAATTATGGACAGAAAACATTAAAGAACTGATACATTGCATAAAGTAACTATTATCATCATCATCACTATCATAGTTGTTGTTGTAGTCTAACATTGAATGCCTTTGCAATGTAAAAAAAAAAAAAAAGGTAGGCTACATGTGGTGTTCTTACCTGTTGAGCTCTTCATAAACCAGCTGGATAGGGACCCACTGCCTTTTGCTGCCTCAAGCAGCTCCTTTTTTTGTTTTATTCTTCTCTCTTTGCGAGGCATCTTTGCACTGCAGAACACACACACACAGGGACATTTCATACCTTTTTCTGAAATCTATAAGGGTCATATCTTCTTCACTCTGCACTGTGATGTCAGGTCAGGTATATTATTCGTTTTATACTGACATTTTTAAATTTATTTCCAGAGAGATGTTATTGACTTTACAGGCTAAGGTGTTTTTGCTACTGTAAACACTACTGTTGCTTTTGCCGAGAAAAAAATTGTCATATTTAAAATATAATTTTATTCTAATCCTGTTCTGAATTTATTCATTTTTGAATGAAAAAACAGGATTGATAATCCTCCATCCTCTGTAAAGTAAAATTCAGAGAATGAGAAAATCAGTATAACCTTGTTTTACCAGTTTTGAGGTAATTACTTTAAGGCACTCTAGATTTTTTAATAAATACTGTAACAATAAAAGTTCAAAGTATGAATAGATTTTAGTCAAATGACATTAAAAAGACCAGTCCCGACACAGCATGAACGAAGTGAACATGCACCTTTGTTTATGGTCCTGCTGCGTATAACGTTAAGAAGTGGCGTTAGCTGCAAGCTAAACACAGCGATTTAAACAAAAGCTGTGTGTGCAATGCATGTTCTCTTCACGTTGTTCTTGTAAAATAATAATAATGATAAGTAAACAAGCACACCACTCCGCTGAGAACCCCACTTACTTAAGTTGCAACCGTTGCGCGGACGATATTGAAGTGCTGCCTGAGCGTGACGCCGGTTTCACACTGCACGCGTAAGCAGGGCGTAAGCAGCGCAGAAGCGGTGCGTATGCAGAGCAGGAGCAGCGCGCACCCATTGTGCTTTCATACTGGCAGCGTTTGTCGCGCGCAGCTTGTACTGAATGCAATACAGACGAGTATCGTCATTTCTGTCATATTTTCCAGCATTCTCCTCCGAACATTGTGTGTCATGTGCTTTGATGTATGATATGTCCAGCATACCCTGTGATGTGACCGTGTCCCCCTCCCCTCTGTTCCACACACATACAGTATGTAAATAACATATATTATATATAGATAGTTTACACGACAAACTTGAGCCAAGTTAAGATGTGTATACAAAAATGCTGACCCTGTCTGGAAATATTATGTCTGACTCTTCTCACATTTTGTATGAGAAATAATTTTTGCCATAGCAGAAGACGAGTTGCATATGCTAGATTGAATTGGCTATGTTACGTAAATCTTTTGTGTATCAGTCTGTAAAATTAATAAATCAGAATCGGGGGTTCAAATTGGCCTCTGGGCTCTGGAAAATAAGGACTCACTATATTCTAATGCACTGTAGACGTGTGTTTATGTATATACTGTTGTTGTTGTTGTTTTGTATTAAGGTGCGTATATTGTATTGTTTGTTTAGTAATATCGACGTGAATTGATGTGAGACACGCTGTGAGATCCAAGAAAAATTTTGGAAAGAATTCCAAAAATAAAGTGTAATTGGATTGAATAATTGAATTGAAATCCTAATATTAAAGCTAACAAATGCCTCTAGTTTTATTAATTTAACAGACCTTTGAAGTTTGGGCAATAACTCGTGGAAGTGATGTGTTTTCGTGCATTTTATTTTTTTATATGGTGATTGTGAAACACGAAACACATCACTTACATGATTTTATGGTGAAATTTATTATTTTTAATGTTAATCGGGTCAGTTTTGATCAAGAAAAATGCACTGTGACTTTAATTCAGCGTAAGCGGCGCAGCAAAAATAGACTCGGCGCCGAAACGATCGCGGCACTGCCGCTTCTGCTCTGCTCCTGCTACGCGCTGCCGCGCCGCCTCTGCGTGCGGTGTGAATGCTCTAATCTGTTAACATGGGCGCCGAAAAAAATACGCGCTGCTTACGCCCTGCTTACGCGTGCAGTGTGAAACCGGCGTGAGGGATCGTTACGGATGAGGTCCTCAGGTGAAAGGTTATCATGTGGGTGATTTTATTTACGGCTAAATTATTAATCATTAATTTTACTAATAGTTAGATTGGGCAGGCCTTCACAGAAGAGCGTTTAATTAAAAAAAAAAAAAAATAAAAAAAATCCTCTTGACAAAAGGGCACTTTGGGCATCAAGGGGCAAAGGGGCAGGTGCTCGAGCACCCTCCGCCCCCCCCTCTGCACGTGCCTGCTTCACAACCAAACAATTATGATGGCAGCCAGTACTGTGTGTGCACGTCTTATACTGGATACTGGAACGATAGGGCTTGTCTAGATAAAATACCATTTATCTGTTATGGTGAGTTGTTAGCAGCAGCTACAGTACAATACATATCAAACCATTTCACTTTATATTTTCAGTTAAGTTTATCCAGCCAGAGGAACTGAAAAGAGAACAAAAATAAATGCAAACCATTTTATTAAAGGGGTCATGAATTAAGAAATCGATTTTTTTTTTCTCCCCTTGATCTTTTGACATCATAAGAGATCATTGCACTATAAAAACATCCTGTGAGTTTCAGAGCTCAAAACTTCCTTGTTAGTTCAAAAACAGCTATTATTGAAACCAAGCTGCAGAAAAAGACTCCTCTCAGATTTTCTTACATTACAAAACAGTACAAACATGTACAAAACAGTAAGGAATGGCTCAAAATTTGAAAAATACCTGTTTATTTTTACTTTTATCTGTCAGTCTGAGATGATTTAAACAAGTTCAAATTTCATTGGATGGTGTGAAGTGGAGCAATATCTTCCCTTTCTTATTTATAACTTGGTTGAAAACTGCTGTTTTAAGTTTTTAAGTTCTTTTTTTTTTTTTTTTTTTTTTTTTAAACAAACCTGAAATCGCTAAAGTAGAAGTCATTGCATTAATTGTAAAAAGTGTTTAATTTACTCCTATTCAAGTACTGCATATTGATATACCTTTTAGTCTTTGAAATTATCATTGTTGGTTAAATGAAGCCCAAGTGCCACCAGCTGGCCTATTGTGTGAAGTGTAAGCAGTTCAAGAACATGCAAATGACTATTTATGCATATTTCTAAGTTTTATATAGTAATTGTTAAATTGGAATTGCTTCTTATATAAATGCCTGGGTTTTTTGTTTGTTTTTTTTAACATTTGAGGCCCTGTCCCCGAGGAACTCCCTGGTGACTTGCGTATCATGGAAATCTCAGCTGACACTCTTTGAATGTTATTTTCAACAGTGTTGGGGAAAGAAATGCATTACAAAATTGTTACTCCATTAAAGTAACTAATTATGTTACTTAGTTACTTTTTATAGAAAGCAATGTGTTCTGCTACTTTGAGTTGCTTTTTAAATCTGGGCAGGGCTTGCTTGTTTGGTTTAACAAATGTAAAAGCCCTTTCACACTAAAAGTAAAATGAATACGCCTCAGGCTGAAGGAAATATAAATTCATGTCTGTACAGTAGAGGGCGCAGAAACAAATTGCATGAAGAATATGACACAGGAGAAGAAAGTTCAACACTATTCAGCAATAACAAATGAAACAAACACAAAATTATTGATTTTTAGTGTGGTTAAATTGGATCACCGAAAGTCAGTAGCAAAGACATTGATTAATAAAATGGGATTAAATGCATAAATTATATTTGTCTTATTGCAGGTTTGTATAATATTCTGAGTTTGCATTTGATGGTTTTTCTTCATTTTGAGGAATACTGAACGTTTAGTCTAGAACTACAGCAACACCATGTTCACACACAATGCCTCTGCACTTACTGTTTCTCTCAACATGCGGACAGGAGAGCTGTCAGTCGATACATGGGAAAACTAAGTAACTGGTGTTACTTGAAAAAAATAAGTCCCGATGTTTCCTTCTAAATGAAAAAGTAATGTTACTTTACTAGTTACTTGAAAAAAGTAATCTGATTATGTAACTTGCATACTTGTAATGCGTTACTCCCAACACTGATTTTCAATGTAAAATATGCACGTCAACAAGCATGGAGCATAAATGGAGCAGCACAGGCTTTAGAAAGTGGAGAGATCCCACACAACCTTTCTTGTCTCTGAAAGATTTGTTTGCGTGTCACCGTGAGGATTAATTTGATCTTTGTACTGAGTTTCAGTGTTCTTGGAAATGATCATTTTTCCCAGTGTTGAAACTATATGTGTATGAATATAAATTAATGGGTTACGCCAGCGATTTCCAAATGGTTTTTACTGAGAATTTTGCAATTAGTCATTGCAATTAGCCTACTTTAAAAAAAAAAAAAAAAAAAAAAATTTCACCTCTATTTGAATAATCTTCGTCATTGTTGGATAAATCATGACAATTGCATGGTTGACCTAAAAAAAAAATTCCAATGGAATTTTGCAACTTTACCTTTTAAGCTAATGTATTCTGAATTTGATGTTTAAACAGTTTAAATTGTTATAAACTGGTTAATTTCTCTCTCCGCAGCTCTGAGCTCCGGTGTGAACTCTTATGTGTTTTACCTGGTATCTGAGAAAATGAACTGGACTGATGCTCGGACGTACTGCAGACAGCATCACACCGATCTCGCCACCTTTAATGACCAGACGGACATCGATGAGCTGTTAAAATCTCTACCCAGTGGTTTTACAGATGATATGTGGATTGGACTCTATCGGACGGGTGGCTTTGCTCCCTGGGTCTGGATCTGGTCTGATGGGAGCAAATCCCTGTTCAGACTGTGGCAATCTTCACAACCAAACAATTATGGTGGCAACCAGTACTGTGTGTGCACGTCTTATACTGGGACGATAGGGCTTGTCTAGAGAAATTACCATTTATCTGCTACGGTGAGTTGTTAGCAGCAGCTACAGTACAATACATATCAAACCATTTCACTTTGTTTTCAGTTTAATTTAACCGCCCAGAGAGGAACTGAAAAGAGAAGGAAAATGAATGCTGTGTGACATTGTTTACAAGCTGTTTATGATGATCACTGGACTAAAAATAACATTACCTTCCAAAGGATCCTAATACTAGGAAAATGCTTATTTATATTTATTTTGTGGATGTCTCAGTAAAGCATTATTTGTTTCTTCAGTACATTTCACTGTGGATTCTTTGGTTAATTAGTTGCAGTTTCAGTGCAGGCTTTGCAAACAAACTTTTAACGGTTCATTCTAGTGCCTCGTCTGTGATCAGTGATTTCTGATATGTAGTGATATGTAGATACATAGCGCTTTATACAATACAGATTGTGTCAAAGAAGTTTTACAGTGTCAAACAGGAAAATAGTGTCGATAATGCAAGAGGATGATAGAAAACATTCAATTTTCCAGTTAAAGTCAGTTCATCATTGATTCAGTGTCGTCTTCATCCAGCTCTGCTGCCTGCAGTTGATTTTGATATTCTAGGTGTTATCAAATGGCCAGAGTTTTGAGATTGTAGCGGACGTAAAGGACTATAAAGCAATATGAGCTCACTCAAATACTGAGGAGCTAAACCACTCAGGGCTTTATAAGTAATGAACAAGATTATAAATGTATATGATATGTAATAGGGAGCCAGTGCCGAGTTGACAGAACCGGGCTAATATGGTCATATTTCCTGGTTCTAATAAGAATCATTTAATGATTCATATACAGCCCCAATTCCAGAAAAGTTGGGACATTTTGTGAAATGCCATAAAATCAAAAATAATATGTTGTATGTTCATTCTCTTTAACCTTCATTTAATTGACTAAAGTACAAAGAAAAATGTCCAATGTTTTTATTGGCCAACTTAATATTATTTTGTAAATATAAACACATTTTGATTTTGATGACTCCAAAAAAGCTGGGACAGAGGCATGTTTACCACGGTGTCAGATCAACTTTCCTCTTAATTACAATTTAATTACATGTTTACTTGTTTTGGAATTTACACATTTATAGTTGTAATTTCCTGACAAAATCAACAAAAACTGAAAGATGATAGTTTGTTTCTTATTACAAGTAGCAAAACACAGCTTTTTGCCATTATTGGACGGATGAGGTGCTATAATGTCAAGTGAAGTTTTATATATGCACAAGATTAAAAATTACATTACTTTTTAAAATGCTCATAATAAGATTAGATACTTTCTATGGATTACATGCTTACAAATTCTTCACATAATGGCAGTAAATTATTCATAATTTATTGATTCTCCATAATTCTTTTTTCTCTTTTAAAATTTCCTTTCTAAAAAATCCTATTGTATGTTACATTGCTTATAGCTTTTAATATTGACAGTATAGCATGGCCATGTGAATGTCATGTATATTAAGATCCATTTGGGGACAAAAGTACCTCCCAGTCAGTTATACCTACATATATATAGTGATATGAGATGTATAAGTTACTTTATAACTGCCATAAATATTTAAAACATTTTTTTTTTTTTTTGGACAAAATATTTTCTTAATCACTGCACTGCATATAATTCATCCAAAATGTAAAAATGTGCAGTCTGTGCCACTTTACTGCAATGCTGCAGATTTAATGTTTAATGTGTGTACATTACAGAGAAGAAGGTACAGATAGTGAGAGTTGAGGTAAAATCAAGTCAAAATATGGATGATCCTGCACTAAAGAATACGATTTTGGCGAAGGTGAGTTTAACAAACTGTAAACAATATATAACAATGATGATAAACTTACCAAGAGTATTAAGTAATAAAAGTCTGTTTCTGTCCTTCAGTTAGAGCAGATACTGAAGGAGAAGGGGCTGACAGAAGATGCTAAGCTCTCGTGGATGATGTTTTCTGGAGAAAATGTCTTTCACAAGATGAAAGAAGATCAGAGAGATGCTTCTGCTGCGCCCTGCAAGAGAACATGAGCTGATCGTCTCATAATAGCGTTTGTTGTGTAATTTTAGTTGCTCTCACAAAATGTGGCTCACTGAGGCATCGGTACATGGAGCTGTATGTGCACTTATGTATTATTAAGCTATTTTTATATTAAATGCAAAAATACAATTTGGAAATTAACTTTAATTAAAAACTTACTTAATCATCCTTACATTTTATGCTGATTGTCCTTTTAGCCACATTTTCAATGCTTCTTTTGCACTGTTAGAGTTGATTCTTAAATGTTACAGTAAGTCTTAAAAATAAACTGATGTGTAAAGTTCAAAGCTGAAAAAAAACCCTATACATGAATGTAAACTGGAAAGCAAGATGAAACCTGCAGGTCAACACCTGTCCTGCAGAGGGAGCTCAAAAGACGTGATAAAACAAAAAGAAAAACAGGTAGTTTTTGGAGTTTTTGTTTTACAGTTTTGTAAAAACTACATTGTGAAGTTTACTGAATACTACTGGAGTACATTTTACAGTAAAATACTATTTCTGTCTTTCTACTGTGCTTCAAAATTTCATTTATTTAAATGGTCTTCTTGCTGTTTCTTGATAATTATATGTGAAATGTAGCAATTTCTGAATAAATGTTTCAAAATCCCACTATTTACTGCAAAGTTATGTTCATTGTTAGACTGTCTATTATGCATGATGCTTTCTAATTCTGGATTTTAACAAGATTGGAAAAAAATGAATCGATTTAAGAGTCTCAATAACTGTCTTATTTACTTTAGCTCATTTGAATTTGTCCACTAAATGCAAAGTGTGTCATTTTTCTTACCACTTGTCAGGGTACAGAGTTATTGTTCAGCAAATTTTATGTAAAGGCTTTCAGTTTAACTGTTTTTAACTTATATTACATCAGTTGGAACTGTGTGAGGTTTACCTTGAACCGCTTACTAGCTGTCAGAAGATACTTAGTTTCATTGTCCTGTGACATTAAAAACCTTGAGATGGAGACATTCTCTTATCTTTATCATGAAACAATATAAAGTAAATAAAAGGTGTAAAAAAAAAAATCAATCTCTGGACTTTCTCAACCAATGGAGGGCATTCATATACATTAAAGAAATAAAATATTTAAAACATTGTAGTTATTTTTGTGACAATTTCTAGGCTACAAAACTTATAAATTTGCATTTTTGTGTAATCCGCATTCAGGCTGTTTAAATGCAAATCGCCTCCATCTGCTCTGATGGAGGTTCCCAAATGTAAACAAATGCTAGTCCGATGTTGTAAAGTGTCCCACCATGCAAGAATGTTGAATTCATGCAATAATTTAGTTGACGTTGCCAATAGACCACGCTTTTCGAGACACCAGCGTTTTGTTGAAACGAGCGTGCAAATTAAGATCACATCTTGTGTGAAAGGTAGGCCCTTGGTTGACATTTAACAAATATGAAAGCTCACCAAACCTCGCGCTACACCTGACTGTGGAAACTCGCGCGTAAACGCCAAAATTGATCAACATTCGGAAATAGTGGTTGAACAATTCAAATAAATCACCTGGGGTCCGTTCTTTGTACATCGCTAACTCAGTTAGCTGGATTTGATTGTTGCTGATTTTGCTTGATCTTGGATCATTTGGTTCTTCCAAGCTCATCCTAGACTTGCTGTCATAGCAACAGGTCCGTAAACTTGAACCTGCTCGGGAGCAGGCTTATTTCATGTAAACAGGATTAGATTGCATCTTTTTA
>JAFVLL020021912.1:0-24307 GCA_021397915.2 Tor tambroides
GCTTAAACACATGCAGTAATCCATACGTCAAAATAATCATCCATCACTGTAAATCTACAATGCTTTGTATGATGTAAAATCCTCTCAAATAACTCAAGCCACTTACTGCTTTGCAAACAAACTGTTTTCAATATTACATTTAATTAGTTTGTGTAATTAATTCAGCCTGAAATGATTCACATTTAAACTCCAAACCTAATTAAAACTCCGAAACTTTTGATGGATAATTTTAAGCATAGTTCAGTTTTGCAAACTTCACACTTTTGAAATCTGAATTTGTTTCAACTGACTTTATAATCTGAAAAGATTTAAAACCCACTTTGTAAATAGTGACAAAAAAACTGGACATCATGACTGAGGATAAACGACTAAACGACTGAGGATCACACACTACTAAACTTTCAAGTCATTCTGAACAAAACAAACTCATGTAGAAACCTGTGCCTCATGGCTAGAAGACGTGTGACAAATGAAAACAATATGTTTTCTAAAAATGCTCAAAATATCAAACATTTGAAATCCTTTGACAGAATGGAATCATAGTCTGAAGCTAAAAAATAATCAGAGTCTGTGCCCATCATACACTACGCAATTTTTGGCAGAATCTATTAATCCTACCTGACAAAAGTCTGCAGACTGGCTCTGACTTTCACCAACTAGCACTGACGTGTCCAAACTGAAAAACGGGGCAAAAATCTGGGCAAAGGATGTATATTCCACCATTTACTCTGCTGTTAGTCAGATTTTAAATGCTGAATGTTCTAAGAATGATGTCATATTTGAATTTCAGTGGGTCTTTTTGCTTATATCTATTTGCATATTGTATTTTGATTGGGGTTTTCTTTCTTGAATATATATAACCATCTAAGCTGCATTTACATAGGACAGACAGTGGCACATTGAGGCTCTGAATATGAAAGCAAAACTTGACCCACAAACACACACACACACAAAAGAGACTGTGCCTGTCCCCAGCTGTCAGTGAGGGTCTGTGCCAACTCAACACTGGGAGGGTGAAGACACCTGTGTGTAGTTACTTGTATACAATTACCCCCTTTCAGTCTTCTGTTAACCCTGATAACACACTCATCCTGCTTCAACAAGACTTTGTGTTCTGCAATAGGACAGAAAGAGAAAAAGAGAGAGAAAATGGGACATAGAAGTATTTACAATTATTTTTGGGGCAATATTTGCCACCTGAAATGATCAAAAGTTTTTTTTTTTTTTTTTTTAATGTATGAATGTATATCACACAGTGTGTCACTCATTTAATAATTCAGTTATTTTAATAAATTCTAAAATTAAATTTTAAGACTGTTGCCTATAAAAAAAAATCCAAAACAACAAATTAATATAAATAATGCACAGAAACACATAAATTCCTGGGTTATTATAATTAACTAAAACTTGTTCTTGAAATATATTACATTTTAACTGAAATAAAAAATAAAAAAATGAACATTTTAGGCAACGTTTCTCACTTTCATTTAGTTTAACTTGATGTACTAAAATAACTAAAACTAAAATAAAAATGAATAAAAACTATATACACAAAAAAAAAACACAAATGACAAAACACAACAAAATCACTACAGTTTTAGCAAACATTAAAATGAAAACCATTATAATTGTAATAAATACACATTGATATATTCTAACACAATTATACCTTTATCCACCCAGGAAAGAAAATTCCCTTAGATTAAAAATCTATTTATGTATTTTACATTATATTATAGAGCTCTATACTGTCCAACATCACCATTCTGATTTAATTATATTAATCATCATAATTAGAATTACTGTTTTAAGTTTTGCTGTTGTTCGGTGTTGTTTCTTCATGTTATTATTTTTTTCAGATCTGATTTAGTTTTATTTTCATCAAAAAGCTCTACATTCAACAAATCAACTCTGAAACAGTGAATACAGATATCAAAGATCACTACGGCATCTGCAGAGATGCTAATGAAATGTTTAAAAAAATGCCTAATGTTTTAAATATGTTGATCCTGGTAGATAAAGTAGCAAAAGGCTGATAAAAATCTAGGTAAAATAAGGAAGCGGTATTTGAGACAGGTAAAAACATCCAGCACAGATGTTGTGTGCATGGTTCATTAAAATGTTCATACAATGTAAATGAGAATGTGGAGGGGATCAGTGGTCACCTTTGATGCTGTAAAGTGATGGTGTCTCTACAACTCACACATGCAACTTTTCTGACATTATATCGTGCATAAACACACGCACCCAGGGAGCAGTCAGCCCTGCGGTTGGCCATCAAGGGGATCTGCACTTTGTTTTCGCTGGATCTCAGAAGCTATGCTTAATCTTCATAATCATCTGAGCAAACACAATTCAAAAGCGCAGCCTAAAGCCTGTATTAATAAAAGAGCTTTTCAGCCCCGCGTCTCGGATGGGTTTTAAACGGTTTTGTTTCATCTTCGTGTGGACGTACAGTCCAGACAAAGAGCAAGTGATTTTCAAATGAGGCAGAGCTCAAGGCCAAACGTCCTGGGTAAACATATCAAAATCTGCATTTAATAGACTCATTTGTCGCTGTCATGAAACAGACTAGTTCTTTTCAAGATTTGATTAAGAGGTATTTTATGAACAGATGTCACTTCAACTGGAAAAATATTGTTTACAGAGCAATTTCTTTTCAAGTGCCAGTCTGGAAATAAAGAAAATGGACAAAATTGGCCAATTTGAGAGCAGGCGACTGTCCCATTATAACACTTGGGATATTAACACATCTGTTCAAAAGGAAAACAGCAGCAGAAGACTTCATATTACTTATAACTCAAAGAAAGTTGCACCTCTTTTTGGAAATATTAATAAAGATTTCTACCCAAAGCCCAGTCTCAAAACATGTGTAATAAATGTTATGGCTCACTGAAGAACTATGAAAAATATATAATATGTGACCCTGGACCGCAAAACCAGTCATAAGTGGCACAGGTATATTTGTAGCAATAGCCAAAAATACATTGTATGGGTCAAAATTATCTATTTTTCTTCATTAGGATAGTAAGTAAAGATCATGTTCCATGAAGACATTTTGTAAATGTCCTACCGTAAATATATCAAAACTTAATTTTTGATTAGTAATATGCATTGCTAAGAACTTCATTTGGACAACTTTAAAGGCGATTTTCTCAGTATTTTGATTTTTTATTTTTTTTTGTACCCTCAGATTCCAGATTTTCAAATAGTTGTATCCAAACAAACATACATCAATGGAAAGCTTATTTATTCAGCTTTCAAATGATGTATAAATCTCAATTTCAAAAAATTAACCTTTATGACTGGCTTTGTGGTCCAGGGTCACATATATGAAAAGTTTATACCCTTTGTAATTGGATTTTACAAACTTTTCTTTAAAATACAGTAGACAGATCTATCTATCTATCTATCTATCTATCTATCTATATATATATGTATATGTGTGTGTGTGTGTGTGTGTATACATATACACACACAAACACACACACACACATGCCAAAAACAAAAACAAAAAAACAAACATGAATGTGTATTTAAAAAAAACATTTCATGTTGACTTGATATGTTGCTCAGTTTAAAAGAATGGATCAATTTTAACAGGACTAAAAATAAATCACGCAAGAAAGGTTATCAGAAAGGAGATATTTCAAACCGAATTCTAGTAAAAACCATGTGACGCTGATTTATTGCAATAATTGACTTTTATCACATTTAGCAGGAGGTCCTCTTACACTTGTGAACATGATGAAACCGTATCACTCTATTGAAACCAACGAACACGAAACACTCGGTCAGATACTCCATCAAATATGCATGCTGATAAATGGCTCGTCCTTGTGACAGGGACAGTAAGAAAGCACAGACGCGTGAGACGAGTGGGACCGTCTTGTTTCTTGGTGGCCCGCAACAAACGGCTCTGAATAAGTAATAAACGAGTTTGTCTATTCAGTGAGTTTATAAATTAATGAAAAGCTCAGTGTTTACCCCGTCCTCATTATAAAGGGCAGAACCTGAAAACACTGCAGCACATCGTATTGACACACACACAGATGAAACCGCACACACACATACACACACACTTGAATAGCACAGCTCAGTCAAACAAAGCAAGTGATGATGAAGATTATAAATAATTAAAGCAGTCCGAGTGCCAAAGTGCCATGCTAAGAGATGACATGCAAACAGACGGGGGGCAAAGTCAGCGACTTGAGCGAGAATTATTCATGACCCCGGTACGCCACGCGGGCGGCTGGATCAAGAAGCACTGGGAGTGATGGACAGGGTGCCACCTAAATAGTGTGCTTGTTTGCCATCCCAGTCAACATCACAAAGGACCACACTCACCGAAAAGCTGAAGAACGGTCTGGAAATGCAGTCTGCTCTGGATTTATTGGTTTCTGTGCCGACACTTTCTGCCAGGGTGCTGCTGGATAAATCAAGCTGCGCTCAGGAAGCCTGTATGTGGTTAAGATGGAAATTGTGGAGAGTACATAAATTCTGCTCGGGCAAGAAAAGGCCAAAGGGCAGCAATTAACCTCCTTGGGGAAGGTGAAACAGACCACTGGAACATTTCTGAGAGTGTCAGGGTGAATTAAATAGAGAAAGAAAGAGAACAATGCCTGATCAGCTCATGGGGAATCAGAACGTCCAACAATCTATATTTACTTTCCAGGCTACTCTTATCACAGCATGAGTTTCTACTCCTATTTCATCCCATAAGAAAAAGCACAAATGAGATCTTTCAGATGGCTACAGTGGCGCGCCGCAACCCAGAAAACACAATTACCTCATTTTAAACAATAGGAAGAAACAATATAAATAATAGGAAGTAGCCAACCACCAAGTTACATTAGTATGATCTATAGCAGTGAGGGTTTAATATACAGCACAAAGTAAATATCTATATGCTAATAAAATTTGATTTGTATTAGAACTGGGCAACGATTAATCGCGATCAATCGCATCCAAAACAATTTTTTTTTGTTTGTACTGTTTAATATATGTGTGTGTACTGTGTATATTTATTATGTATATATAAAGACACACACATACAGTATATATTTTGAAAATATTGAAATTTATATTCATATAATTTATATTATATATAAATATATTTAATATATAAACGTAACATATTTTTCTTAAATATATACATGTGTGTGTGTATTTATATATGCATAATAAATATACACAGTATACACACATATGTTATGTACACAAAAACTTTTATTTTGGATGCGATTAATCACGATTAATCGTTGCCCAGCACTAATTTATATAGAAATAAGCATGCAAATACACTACAGATCCAGTTATTGATTTCATGTATGTTTGTCAATATCATAAACTGTGCTTTTACATTATTAATACTTCGATAAGCACTTAATAAAAATTAATTATTAGCTATTTAAAGGCAATTTCCTGATATCTAATGCTAAGTTAAATATAACTGAGCATCAATGATTTCTGAAGGATCATGTGATAGTGAAGACTGGAGTAACGACTCCTGAAAATTCAGTTTTGCCATCACAGAAATAAATTACATTTTAAAATATATTACAATAAAAAGTTATTTTATAATGTAATAATATTTTACTGTGTTTACTGCATGTTTGATCAAATAAATATAGCCTTGGTAAGCATAAGAGACCTAAAGTCTTTAGTTTCACAGGATCCTTCAGAAATTATTTTACTATGCTGATAATTAATTTTCATTGAGTGCACAGCAAAGTATTAATAACTGTGAATACATTCATTTTGTATCTTTTTACTCTTATTGTAAACAATCATCTTATTTGTTTCTATGGAATTTAAGGAGAAACATCTGAGAAAACATGATTTTAATTGAAAAAAAGACGAAAATTTTACTTTTCTCCATAATGCGTCATGAAATAACTTCCTCGTTTATTTTTTTGTTTCTCCATCCATGACAAATGTGCTGCTATGAAGTGCAGTCAGTCTATAAGACCCAGTTACAGCCTTATAAATATGCAGTTTGTTATTTTTCACAGTAGAGGGTTTTCTCAAGGTCTTGCTATATGATTAATGCATCTTAAACCTGACGACAGTGTAAACAGGTTATATTATGTCTGAGCCAATGCTGAGCCAGACAAGTTCACACAGACATTCCATGTTTGGCTTTAGTATGACATGAAGTGTGCCATTGTTTTGCTTCAGGCACCTTTTCCTGAGACATACAAAAGTTACTGTACATATTTATGGAATTTATTATGGAATAAGGCCTACAATTACAGACAACCTGGCTGGCAATTTGAAAAATTAAAGAAAGACATCAATTACACAGCTGTGTTTGCTCAAGTGACTGACCTCTTGGTAAACAAAGCCCATGTTGTAGCACTTAACTATAGTGCTGTATATAAAATGCCATGTTAAGCTAATTTTTACAGGTCTGCTTCACCTTAGAAAATTGCACATTGCATGATTAATTAAGTGCAAATGAAATCAAACAAAACAAACATTTACTGAAGCCCGTCTTTGGCTGAGAGTGATGTAGGGAATATGATCCAGGTAAGTGTGGTGGCATCTATGTGTGTCTACTAGGGTCAGATAACAGAGTCCAGGTGGCAAACCAGGAGCACCCTGAGGACATGCTTGAGAGCTTTGTTTTGCGTTTCTAATCCCTCGTTCCCTTTCTCTCTTGTTGGTGTCACCTGATCCAAGGTGAGGTGAAAAGGAGGATTGGATCAACACAATGAAGCCCTTTTAATTAGCAGCAACGCTGGGATTCGCTCGAGAGGAGCCGATGAAAGATGAGCATCACCAGCACAGGCTGTACAGTAATTGCTCTGTGCTTCACGTTTTATCAGCTGATATCATTGAAGAATTTGGATTCGAGCCACCAGTATCAATTTCTACAGTCAATATGAAATCAAAACGGACCTTATTTACTTAATGTACATTCCTGGTCTTAATGTGTGCTCTAGCTCTGAAATAAAAGAAATAACAGTCCTTTTCAGCTGACATCACAAATCCCTCTTTTTAGCCTCTCCTCTCAAAATACAAAATATATTTCCCCTTAGGTACAAAAATTCTTTCCATTTATGAATTTTTTTTATTTATTTTTTTTGGTCAAGGTGGTGTAACTGTAGATAGATAGAATTTTTTTTTTAAAAAAGTCTAAAATGAAAAAGCTAAAATTATAAATGATAGATTATTTAAGCAATAATATTAATATTACCTAAACTAAAAGGGCAAAATATATAATATTTAGAGAGAGAGAGAGAGAGAGAGAGAGAGAGAGAGAGAGAGAGAGAGAGAGAGAGAGAGAGAGAGAGAGAGAGTCAAACCTAAAATTATTCAGACACCAGATATAATTTTTGATATTTTTTTTACTAGTAGGTGCAGGACACTATAGTTCATAAACTATGACATATTTTTTTGACATATGACAAAAATTCTACATACAGTGGACTACCAGTAAAACTGATAAAGATTTGGGACCAAAAATTTGATTTGACACTTTGACCTGACCATGATTTGTTACACGACTTTCTATCAAAGTTATCTGACATTATCAAGATGAAGTTGTTCTGACACAGTTTAAATCTGAGTTCTTGTCATATTTTAAAATAAAATAAATAATAATTGAGAGAAATGTATAGTCAAGATATGAAAAGTACTATTCTTATGGAAATACAGATAAAGGTAGTCAGCAATGTTGGCAGGGTGTGTTCTTTTTCAGAGAAAAGAAATGTTTTGAATCAATTATTTTGACATTTAGCACGGAGCAGGCATGCCTTTGCTTCTAACCTCCAGGTTACAGAAAGCCTGTATTTGTTTAAGCCCTCTCTCTAGCCCACATTACTGAAATACCGCTTCTCATAATGAGCAACACACCATGGCTTCTTTCAGCAGGGGAAGTCTGACACGGCCGCTGAGCCTTTGGTTCTCCATCTCCCCAGTTTAGCAGTCCGACCACACTTACATCCCAAATCCAGCCCCCACTACAGTACACCACAGCACACGGGACCATCATGACAAATGGGTCACTGGAGTAGAAACAAATGCCAACAAAGTACAAATGAGGCCTCTCTTGAGACTTAGAGGTGACGTGAGCTCACCTATCATCACACGAATACAGTAGTCCAGGGCGACTTTCTCTTGGCATTAGGTCACTGAACAGACGCACAGGTTCTCAAAGAAGAGGTTAGAGGTCAAGTTTGTGTTTTGATGGAGTCCTCTCTCTGGACTTTCTCAGGCAGCGGTTCAGAATAGGAGTTTGACTTCGCCTCAGGGCCGTCTGGGGAACGGCAATCCAGGATGACAGCCAAACGAGACTTCGATAAGAATCATGACAGAAACAGGGTTGTATTAAGTCACTCAGCAAGTTGTTTGAGTAGATTTTAAAGATGGAAAGAATCTAACAAAATTACAAGAAGATCAAATAGGTCTTCCAGTTGTTAAGACCAATTAAAAAGTCAAAGACACGATGTGATGCACTGCTGTAAAAGAACGAGCAATACATCAACACTTTTCTCAATTTGTCCAAGAAACTTAAGCCAGCAATGTCAGTAGGACACGAACGAAAAGAACTGGACCTTCCTTGGTCCTCGTGGAGCTTGTGGGATGTCTGAAACGATGACTATTTCAGCTGCTTCAATCACAGTTATATCTCTTCATGCCAGAGCAGGTTATATGGCCCACATTAAAAGATCTTTATTTCCTGGTTTCAGATGGTGTCCTCTCCAGCACACCATGGAAATCGAGTTTCAGGCCAAAAAAAAAAAAGCAGCGGCAGCAGCAAGCCGTTAAAATCTCTACCCAGCCTCCACTGACATACAGACTTCCCTTTGAGGACTAACCAGGCAAAACGAGGGAGGATTGGCTCTTCGTAAGAGTTATGGAAGCCCTGATCCCATTACTCGCCCCTTGAAGAATGTATATGTGTGGCTTGAGCGCTTTTAACCTTTTGCTGCTCCTGGCTCTGGATCACCAGCACAGTCCAGCGCCTTTTTAAAGCGTTGCTTTTTGTCAACCTGATGGGCCTTCCTCCTAAAGAGCATCTGTATTTCAGGGGCCTTCAGTTGGGAAGTAGTATATCCTCATTTCGAGAGCACTAGCCTCTGGACACATGGAGCAATCTTCCAGCTGAAGTGCATTGGAAATGATATAAGTGCTGTCAGTTTGAGTAAAGCAAAGTCGTCCGCAATCATATAAGATGTGGGAGGGAAATCACAGTAATAGTTGAGGAAAAGACGCAGGGTTAATCAGTCATTGATAGCGGTCTGTATTATTCAAGACAAACTGGCTTGTGGGAAAAGATGAGCTGCAATAGTCTTGAGTTACATAAAAGGTTGCATTTGGTTTCAGTGTACAAATATTTTTTTACTTGCAAATGGGTTTGTATGCAAAACAAGCAAGGTGAGGAAGAATGGAAAGTGGACACTCCCTGGCTGGTTTGTGCTAGTTAAGCATCTGAAGTACAAGAACAACATATTCTGGTCTTTTAACAGGATTACCAAAAGCACAAGTGGAGAAACCAGGTGTTTCTATCTCATTCTCTCTACCAAAAACATGCAAAAGCCAATTCTGGCTTCTTGGAAAGAATCTAACAAAATTACAAGAAGATCAAATAGGTCTTCCAGTTGTTAAGACCAATTAAAAAGTCAAAGACACGATGTGATGCACTGCTGTAAAAGTTAAAGCTATTAAAGTTTAGAGCTTTGAACTTGAGCTCTGAACTAGCACCAAATTTGGACTTATTCTTCATAATGTATCTTTATCCCCCTTTTGATGAGACAGGTGCAAGAGTGATGTGAATGTAAAATACGTTCTTAAAACCATGTGCATATGCCAAAAGTACTCGACAGATGCCAAGAAATGGATTCCTGCAGCATGTGAACAACAGATGCTGGATAAGCAATGCTTCAGTAACATGTGTCTGTTTGCAGAAAGCCACTAAATAATTAACAGGAGAGTACAAAACTGTACAAAAAAAATACAAGTGGGAATAAATGCAGCAACAAATGAAGACCAAAAACTTGCAAGCCTCAAGTGAGACGTGAAAAGAGAATTTGTGAGGAAAAAATGTATGTATGCACAAATGAAAATGGAAAATGTGACGGAATTCCATAGCATATCAGTGATCACTCTACCAGTTATTTGGAGCTGTACAATATACTGTAAAATATCAAGTTTCCCAAAGTTTAGGGAGAGAAGATGTCTAGACGTGTTATATTTGGTCTGTTTTTCCATCAGTACAGAGATAAAGACTCTGTGGTTCTGCCTCACAGACATCAGCCCTTTAATTCATAAAAAAACAAATTGTTGAGCTAATCCCTGTTGTTACGGGATTTTCCAGTCCTGAATATCACAAGTCAACCAATCATCATTTCATCAGGTGAGACTATAGCTCCTGACCAATGCATGGTCACAGCAGGTCTTTCAAGAAAGATTAAATTGGCCAGATAGCCATAAAAAGCTGTATATCGGTTGCAAACCGCCAAATGCATCTTTTTAAAATATAGATCCAAAGTCACTAATGACTTCCAGGAAAACAGAGGGGAAAATAATCATGGAACATTATATTCAGATGCACACATTCTCGTAATGCTGTGGTAATGTATGGAAAAACGTCGTAAATTTGACTCTATAGTTCATGCTCTTGGGGTTCCAGGGCTCAGAACATTTCACGCAGTTCTAGATTGTTAATTTTAATATAGGGAGTTAAAAGTCTGAAGGTAAAGTGTGGAACACTATCAAATCTTGGTCAGTGAAGCATCAGAATGGATTTTCAAGAAGGCCATTCTATTCCAATGCCTACACATGAGCTTGTGCAAATTGGATGCCAAAAGAAGAGTAAATGTACCGAAATCTGTTAAACCCACGTCGATAATGCTCGGCCGCTCCGATTTCAAAATGTACAAGTTGAAAAGACATTTTCAGTTGTAGCGCTTTCCTTTTACCAGTGGTTACAGAAAATCAGAAAGCCATCATGACACTATGTTTTCGTCTGAGTGCCGATGTTGTGATACATTCCAACAACTTGTTCAAATCCCTGTATTCTCAGCTCGTAAATCGCAAAGTGTTGACTGGTTTACTGGTAAGGTTTCTGTGGCGACAAGTTCCTAGGTGATGGTTTGGTACTCTTGGGGTATACAGTGCGTTTTATGAATGACCGTGGCTGTTTAGAGTTGATCCAGTGGCTTAGAAAAAGGCCCAACAGCACAGCTTGGGAACAGCTGTAGAAACATTTTCTCAGCCTGTTTTTTTTGCCCGCCGATTCAAAGAGTTATTTGCAGCTCCACGATGAACCTTCAACAGGCGCGGTGGAATGGATTCCTCTGACGGAGACAAAAAGAAATACTTGGAATATAATGAATAGGACTCACAGTAAGGAGCACGTATTCAGTCCGCACCAGGGGCTCGGTTTGTCTTCAGATCTCCCCTCCAAAACCATTCCCCAGTCTCATCATAATGGATTTATGATCGATAATCTCATCAATCTGTTATATATCAACTGCAGTCATGTCTGTGTAAATGCCTAAGATAGCGGGTCAGCTGAGAGACGCTGTCAGACATACTCAGGACATACTGTTGAAAGAACGCAGATGTTAGTGGTGGGAGAGAATGAATCTTTGACATAGCCAAATGCACAACTCGCATGCATAAATGGAAAAAAACACACACACACAGGGGTATTCTGACTCTTAGCAGACCAATAACAAGTTATTTGCTACGAGTCAATACCACAAATGGTATAGGAGGAGACAGACCATTTGCAGAAATAAGAACAAGTTGTGGTGTTGCAGCTGGTTGCAGCAGTATTAACAAACTTTTTTTTTTTTTTAAGACAAGGCCATAGCTTGTTCAGTAAACCAGAGTTTAATAATAAAAAAGCTGCTTTACTGAAAACATACACAAAAACTTGACTTTGTAACTTGAATTATGTAACCAATCCTAGAAATGAGGGGAAAATAAATAAATAAAAATGGCAATGCTCAATATTGGCAGTCGTACGAATAAAGTAATATCTGTGATTAATATGGACTATTTAACATACATATATATATATAAAAAATAAATAATAGATTTTTATAAATACTTTATAAATAAATATTCTAAAACATTTTTAAATGTATAAATAAATATTATAAAAATAAATACATGATAAATTTTATAAATATTATAGAAATTAAGTATCCTAGAAATTTGTATTATAATAAATATTACAGAAAATAATTTTGAAACATTTATCAAAACATTTATTAAATTCATTATACTTCTCCTAAACTGATTCTACATTAATCAATTTACATAACATGATTAATCACAATTAACAACAGAAAAATGTGTGATGAATTATAGTTTAAATCAATACTGATTACCTTTTTTTTTACAAGCAACATAAAAAAAATACAAAAAGATATTACAGCAAAAATGACGGAAAACTGGGAAATTATTAAAAAAAATTGTAATCGATTATTAGCCTAATTCTTTTTGCAAGCAACATATACAATCTAAAATGTATATATTACAGCTTTACTATTTAAAATTTATAGAATAATTAGCCACACGCCATCCATCACAGGTAACTGGCTCAAAAATATAGTGTGCTCATTAGCAATGCTAACAGACTGGGGTGCTAACAGAGCTCTCTCAAGGTCTCTGTCCCCATCTGTTGCTTCACTAACAGCTCAAACTTACTCAAAAACATATGAAAAAGTCATGCAACCTCACAATTTCACATGCACACTTTCTTTCTGCTTCTGGAAGCTTCGGGTGCAGCCGTGATTTCTTTTTGGCAGCGTTCGACTCTCAGCATCAACGCTACAACAGATGTGTTAATGCTGATGCTCTCTCTCGCTCTTGTTTTCTCATTCCTCTTTCTTAGCGACTGAAAGAAAACCCTGTAGAACAGTCCAAGCGACAGGGGGTCTGTGTGCAAATATGATAAGAGCAAACAAAGATTGCCAAAGAAGAAACAAAGAAAGAGCGAAACAGAAAGAGAATCATGGGAAAACAAAAGCAAGGAAAAGGAGTTGAATGAAAAGGCGGATTAAGGGACTAAGAGAACGAATAGTGCACTGGATAAAAGGGCAAGCAGCAGCAGAAGTGATGGATGAATGAGTCTGGTTGTGTGGATGAGTGGAAAGAGGTCTGGATGTGGGATGGCACGGGAGTGAGTAGCGGATTTTCGAGCAAGTTGCAGGGATGGTCCTGGCAGCCGAATACAAGCCGTTTGTTAACAGCGAAGCATTAACGACCTCCGCGGCCCGCGCCAAAAAACATGAACGAGCTTTAATCAAACCGTGCCTGTGTTACAGCTGTAGGGGCTCTCCAAAAAAGGAGGAGGAAGAAGGGGGCCGGGCGCAGGTTCGGGCTCGGCCAGTTGTGGTTCCTGGGATACAGAGGTGGGAAGCTGCGAAAACAATTTGGGCATCTGTGTGCGGAGCACATGTGGAGGAAATGGGAGAACATGCTGATTATTTGAAGCATGGGGAGAGATGGAGAGAGCATGAAGAACAAACAAAGACCTGGAATGGATTTTTTGGCTGGTACTGAGCGGATGGTAAATATTAGGAGAGTCATAATATATTGGGCAGAATATCGGAGTATCTGAACAACAGTGTAATGCCAGTAATTAGTCAACATTGCTTACTAAAAAAACTTATTGAACCAATGAAAAAAAATACACTTTAAAAGAAGTGTTAAAAAGTGGTAAGAATGAAAAAATTAAAATGAAAAACAAAATAAAAAAATGAAATAGTTTTAATTTGGAGAGTGAGTTTTCAGCAAGGAAACTTTTAGTTGTTAATGAATTGAGCCAGTGTATAAAAATAGTGTTCTTCCCTCACCTTGGTAAGACACTACAGTAAGTATAATAAAATAAAATAAAATTTTAAAATGTTAAAAAATTAAAAACAATTAAATAGACTGTTTAAAAATAAATAATTTTTAAATAAATAAATGTTTAAAAAAACAAACTGTAAAAAAATATAAAATGTTAAAGCAGATACATTGTTTAAAAAATAAAATAGTTTTAATTTTGAGCACGAGTTTTCAGCAAGGAGACTTTTAGTTAAAAATGAATTCAGCCAGTGTTTTAAAAAAATGTGTTCTTCCCTCACCTTGGTGGTCACTACAGTAAGAATAAAATAAAATAAAATAATTTTTAAAAAAGTTTTAAAATAAAAAAAAACTATTAAATAGAGTGTTTAAAAATAAATAATTTTTAAATTAAAGTAAAAAAATAAATAAATAAATAAACTGTAAAAAAAAAAAAAAAAAAATTAAATGTTAAAATAGCTCTAACTAGAAAATGAATGCTGTTTGGAGCTCCTGTTTTCAGCAAGGAAACATTAAGAAAGACAGGAAAAGACTAATCCAGTTGCTTCAGTACCTAGCTGGTTGTACCCACAAAATTGAGCTAAATGACTAAACTCTGAGTGAGACCACTGCATTATGTACTCTGTCATTTCCCTCAGTAGTGCACTGAATAAAAAAAAAAGGTCTGCAATGGTTTTAATCGTTGATTAATGAGACCTGCCTGCCGGCTACATCTGTGTTGCATTAACCTGTTTGCTGAATCATACCGGTTCCTGTTTATAGTGACTTGTCTAAATAAACCAGGCAGTGTAACTAATGAAATCAGTGCTCTTCTGCTCCAGCGGGAGCAAGCATTTACGGCATCCAGAGCAGCTGTTCCCAACACACTACAGCTATCTCTGCACTACACCTGTTAGTTTAACCTGGATAGAAGTTTCTGGGGCAGAGAGGTTTATGTTTTTTTCTGTAAGAGGCCAACAATGGTCTCACAAAATAAGCATGATTCGGGTTCAAAGTTTGGAAATGTACTAAATGCATGAGAATATTATTAGCAAGGTAAATGTTACAGGTGCTAAATTCTAAAAAAAAAAAAAAATACATTTGAAAAGTGAATCTATATGAAGGTTTCTGTTTACATAAAGGGGGATATGCTGCTCCTTTCAAGGTTTTCAAGAAAGTGTATTATAATCATGGTACACACAAAACTATTTTAATTACAAGTTGTGCTTCTCTATTCCTAGCTTGACGAATTGCATACTTGGCATCTGCTAACCATGACAGTCTCACACATAAAACAAAACACCAAAAACAACAACAACAACAACAACAAAATATATATATGTATGTATGTATGTATACATACATACATACTACCATTCAAAAGTTTGGGATCAGTAAGATTTTTAATGTTTTTTAATGAAGCTTCTTATGCTCATCAAGGCATTTATTTGATCAAAAATGCAAAAACCCTGTAATTTTGTGAAATATTATTGCAATTTAAAATAACAGTTTCTATTTTAATATACTTTAAAATATAATTTATTCCTCTGCAGCAAAGCTGAATTTTCATCAGATATTACTCCAGTCTTCAGTGTCACATGATCCTTCAGTAATCATATGCTGATTTATTATCAATGTTGAAAACAGCTGTGCTGCTTCATAATATTTTGGAACCCGTGATACTTTTTCAGGATTCTTTTATGAATAAAAAAATACAAAGAACAGCATTTATTCAAAATAGAAATCTTGTGTTAAATGTAAAAATGTAAAAATGTTACATTTAAGTCATTGGGACTGTTTTTAAAGAGAAGATGACCAGTAAGTAACCCAAGCCTTCATGTCCAGGGTTAAGATTGGCATTGTGGTCACTCAATGAGGCCACAACAATAACATAAATATAAAGAAAACCAAAAGAACTCAACAGTCGGCTTTGAAAGGTGTCATGGCACCACTGAGGAGTCAAATTAGACTCAAATAAGAAAACAAAATAAACATAAAAGCAGACAAAAGGGTGAAATTATAATACCACGTTTAACGCAGAGAGGAAAAAAACAGCAACAAAAAAGAAAGACATCAAGAAGACATGAGAGAAAAATGTGTGTGGAGCTTCCTGCCACCAGCTATTACAATAACACTCTCTCTGCTTCCAAAGCAGGACGCTGGACTTTACGCTTTACCTCCAAATCAACGCAGCTTCTTGCAGTAATTAGGTTGATCGCTCATAATTTGTTACTACTGCTCATACCGATCCAGATCCAGCCCAGAATGTCACATCATGGAAAGGTTAAACTACTGGCCCCCAACCAGTTTTTCTCGGCCAAACAATACACTTCTTTTAACCACCAGGGAAATCTGGTCAGTGACTGTTCCAGTCAGTGCTTGGGCACCTTCAGGAGCTCCTTGAGGGAGTATGTTAAGTTCAGTGTTCAGAGGAACATGTTTTCGTTTCCTGACAAGCTGTTTTGTGAATGACCGCAACGCCTTTCTCCTTCTCGCTATCTCTTCCCCTCTCCCCATCGTCTCTTTGTCTCTCATCCCCCAACTCTTGTTCCTTCTCTCCCAGCGAGGGGAATCTGCTCCAAGACTTTGGCTCATGAAGAAAGGGAAGCGCCTCAGTTTAATTGGCAAAAGCAGCTCTTTTTCACAACAAGCTGTTAGAGAGATATCATCCATTATAGAGCCCACAGAACAGCAAGTCCAGGCGAGGAGCAGGGCATGAGGTATCGTAATGTTGTCACCAAGAGATTTTCCCCTCGAAGTTCAGGAATGACATTTCTTCAGTATGAAGTTATGGTTGAAATTTACAGTACAGACCCGAAGGTGTGTGACAGGGTGTTTTCTGATGGAAAAATGAGAAAAAAGGGAAAATGGAAACAGTCAGGGGTTCAAGGTACTGGCGAAGTGCTGGCTAGCCTCTACTTCACATTATATGGTTTCCTTTGTGGTGGCGGGACTGTCACTCTTAGTGACTGAAAGGTCTAGTACTGTGCTCCCAAAGCAAACAGCAATAGTAGTCTGTATTCCTATGAGCTTTAAAATAAAGAATGGTTTCATTCTCTTCCTTGAATATGATGATAATATACCGCTTTGGATAACAATCTTCAGCCTACGTTTACCCTTGATATTGTGTCACACTAATATGAACTCATTTAAAGGCCATGTTCTTTGGTTGTGGTACAGTCTTTAGTAAAACAAACCTCTAAACTCTTCTTTAGACAGTATATGCCAGTGTTATTATGCAAAAGTTTACATTTTATCAATTTGAAAAAGTATTTTAACTGCTGGATATTGTCTTAGAGTTCTTGAAAATCCAAATTATGACTGACAATAACATGTTATATAGTACAATTAATTAATAGATTTATAAAAACATTTTAAAAGTTAAAAACAAATTAAAAAATATTCAATCATATTTGTGCGCAGGTTCCTCAATTTTTTTTTCTACTATCAAAGCAATTCAAGTTTGAACTACAACCTAAATGCTAAGTATGATTTCTAAGAACACAGTGACACTAAAATTTAAGTATTTTTTTATGTTAAGGCTGATGTAAGGTCTGTTTTGGGTTTCTGTTTATGTTCTTGTTTTCATGTCTTTTATTTTGAAGTTCTGTCATGGTTCCTGTTTGTGTCATGTTTCCCTTGCCCTCTTGTTTCTTTGCTATTGGTTCCCATGTACTATGTGTCTTGTTCTGATTGGTTCTCTTGTTCTATGTGCATTGTTCTGATTGGTTGTTCATGTCATGTGTCCTGCTAAGTTTGCTATAAGTTGCCATGTTTTTGCTTGTTACCCGGTCGTGTATCCTAACATTATTACCTGCTGTCGGTGAGTGTAGTCTGTTTCATGCCATGTCAAGTCAAGTCAAGTCAAGTCTGTCTTTGTTTGGATCATGTTTGGGTTCATACTACGCTCGCCTTCAGTGGATCCGTTCGTTACAGCTGACAACCCAATATTAAAATTCTATACTATTTTGTGTAAATAAATTAAAAATAAATTCAACTTTTCAAACTAGATCTGAAAACATCAAACAAAATACTGTAGATTTTCATCTTTACATTTAACATTTAAAAAATGGAGCGTTACATGACAGCAAAGATGATCTAAATGTGTGTGTATATATATATATATATATATATATATATAATTGGCCAATATCTATTAAATATTGACACATTTATACAGACCAAAGTGTCAAAGAGATGGTCATTCACACAGGATTCATTTTTATGTACCATCACAGACAGACTGACCAACTCCAATTCAAAACGGATTGCTGTAGAATAGAGAGAAGTAAAGAGAGACAAACAGACAGCAAGAGACATAAATTGTTCTCACACAGTTTTAACATTTAAAACACACTACCTTAAATAAATAAAGTATTTTGCCAGATTGTTGTTCACCTACTTTTGCTTTTAAAGCTCTATTAACAGTTATCAGGGTTTTTGAACCATTTTGCCATGGGGGCGGTTGACTTAACAGAAATGTTTTTAACAGACAGTTGGAGATTTTCAGGTTCATTAGCTTGACCAAGAGCCAGTATTCTTGTGTCAATAACACTGAAAGCTCTATTGATTTGTGAAAAAGGGAGCAGGTTTCACAGATATGGTGCTTATAGTTTTAGGAGGCTTTTCTAAGAACTGTCCAGCAAATCTGCTGAGCTGTAAGTGCTCTTCACTGAGCAGTAAGTGGTTGCCATTACCTGCAAAAAGTGCTCCTGCTGGGAGCTGAAGTGGAAACTTTTCACCATCAGTCTCTGTTTTGGAAACTTCACAGTGGTAGAATCCATTGTTCCATTAAAACAACCCCAGTATGTTCTAAAAGTGACTCCACTGAGATATGTAACCTGCAAACACCTGCATCAAACATATGCATCCTGTACAATAACAGTAACCATAATGATCTAGTTATCTTTCAACATTCAAATGTTGATCTATAAGTATCAACACTGTCTCAGACGTTTCTCCTAAAATTCATTATCTTTATTTTAGTTGAAACAAAACTAAACCAGTACTGTAAAAGTACAGAACTCTAGAATATTGTGGCAAGCAAAGCTCAGACAGTTCACCCTTGAAAGAATTTATGGAACATTTGTCTTTTGACTGCAGACTTTCGTATCTTAGCAAATCAGAGAACAGTTTGTGACATTTTTGAGATCACTTCACAAGGAGACATAAGGGAGATTAGCTACTACAATATTTCTTAGGGGAAAAATCTGAGAGATGGGACTTCTGCAATCAATCAATCAATAAACAGTCCTTCATTTTAAATGATAGTAACCCAAAAATTCAAATATTTTTAAAAACACTGGGGTCTAAATAACATTGAACTTTCAGTGTACGGAAAATCTTTTGGGTTTCACAGAAGAAAGAAGTCATCCAGGTTTGAAAGACATGAGGGTAAGTGCATGACAGAATTTTCAATTTTGAGTAAACTGTCCCTTTAAACTCATTACTGCCTAAATCATTTTTGTAGACTCACAGAATTACTGGAATAAATTCACATATTTCATTTTTTTCTCTCTTGTTGTTGATGCACGACTGAGTAAAGTGTTCTGCAGACTGCTAAATTGAAATTGCAGTTGCTCGTCTAGCCTCTCTGTCTTTAGCCAAATGCTGTGGTTTGTTTATGAGACAGGGGGGAGGAATGGAGGGATGCAGGAAGAGAGGGAGATTTGGAATTGTTTGGATGATGAGACTCTCAATCTCAGACTCTGAGCAGAGCTTGAAAGCACACAATTCCCATGCACAGCAGGATCCATGTTCTGTGGTTTCAACATGAAAAGTGTACAGTCTAAAAGAATATAGTCTAGAAAAGCCAGACCTTTAAATTCTGGTTCCCATTTTTATTCTGTTCAAGACACACCAAATTAGAAATGAAGGGGCGGTCTGACCGACATCGACCGACCAGTCCCCCATCCAGTTCATCTTTGTTACGTGAAAAAACTAATTGAATATGGTATTCTCAAGGATATCATGTTTACTTGCTGCTTGCTTGAATACAACACTGAATCTTTTGAAGATTCAATGTCATGAACCTTTGTCACAAACAACTAGTTCCTCCTCAGAAGCATTCATTCACCCTGACCAGCAAAATCTGGACACAATTCATTGGTATAATATTATTATAATGTTAGTATTGCTACAACTGTGTATGCTTGGTTTACAATATACAGTACAAGTAGACTAGAGACTGAAAACGTGCTTGCTTTTAATCGGTAGAAGTTATTTAAATATATATTACTGTACTCTTATCTCTAATGCTCAACAAGGCTTCGTTTATTACAATTTAAAAGAATTGTTTTCTATTGTGATATATTTTAAAATGTCAATTTATCCTATGATGGCAAAGCTGAATTTTCATCAGCCATTAACAGTCTTTAGTGTCATATGATCCTTCAGAAATCATTCTAATATACTGATTTAGCGCTCAAGAAACATTTTTATTATTAATAGTATTAGTAATGTTGAAAACAGTTGTACCGCTGAATATTTTTTGTGGAAACAATAAAATATAAAAATGATATAATAAAGTGAAAGTTCAAAAGAACAGCAGGTATTTTGAAATGTAATGTTTTGAATGTAATTTGAAACATTACAATAGAGGTCTTTGGCTTCAACCTAACAGGTACCTGCAAAATAAAACATTCATTTTAGTATTTTGACATTTAGTGTGCTTTGACATTCAGCCATTAAAACTGCTTTCAAAAGAACAAAACCCTCAAGTCATTCACAAATATGTAGTTAAGGCTGAGCTACAGCAAACGAGAGACCTTCAAAGTACGAAGTCCTTTACTTGAAGATCTCTGTAAAGCTCTAGAGAAGCTCCCAATTGTGTCTTATTCACCGTCTGAGTCTTATGTCATTTTTATTAGTCTGCTCTTTTTATGTGTGGAACACCTGAAAAACATTAAAGCACAGTACTCTCTCTCTCTCGCTCTCTATGCATAGAGAGCGTTACATAATGCCTCTGCTGACAGTAACTGGAGCTGTCATGTTGATGTTTTCATGATGGTTAGAAGCTGTATTACCTGAAGGTGTGATCATGCAGAGTAAATTCACGGCTTTGGCATTACAGCAGCAGAGAACAGCATTTTTGTGTTCTGCATCTGTTCTGTTTGTTTAATTAACTAGGCCTACTCAATGCAATGTTAAACTTTCACATATGCTGCAGCTTTGCAATACAACAGAAAACCCTCAATGTACAGCACATGACTGATATATTAAGGATGTGGCTATAAATCTAAACAAGAGCAATGTAAAACCCATAAAAATACAGAAAGAATGACCTGTAAAATTCGAAATGGAATAAATAAAAAACCTAAACTAAAAAGCAGAGGAAGAGCCTCGGATGTCCTCAAAAAAAGAGAGATGACTAAGATGACTCAAACCTTTTCTCTCCTTAAGTCAAACATACTCACTCAGATGTGGTGACTGAAATATATTATTTAGGGAACACTAGCCTGGAAAGGATATTCAGACACATCAAGCTACGCTCTTTTACTTTCAAATGAGTGCAAATGTTTGTGTATAAGAGGGAGATTTTCTTTTGGTTTACAAACCACTAAGCAGACCAGTAGTTTAATTAAGACAAACTGGAGACTTTGTTTATGTGACAGAAAGTAATATATTGTAAGCCAATTAAGCACCACAACTTTACAATCAAAACTGTCTGTAACTAATTACTGGTTATCCCAAAGTACTTTGCATGCAATAACACATGCCCCAAAACTGAGAAATATAACGTTACGTCCATTCAGATTAAAGCAGGTTCAATCACACGTTTAGGCAACCCAGCTACTGTCCTCTAGGTAAACAAGGTGTATGGCAATGACTGTAACAAACAGGATATGATGTCATGCTCTAGGGCTTCTGATTTTTTTTAAAAAATCAATCATCAGTAACAATTGATAATACACGTATGGTCATGATACCTAAAGTTAATTTTGGTATCACAACATTATAATGTACAGCATGAAAAATGATTTTTCATTTTGAAATTGGCTAAAGATTACATTTAATACTGTTATTAAATTATTAATGTTTTAAAAGATTATGGCAAGATGATCTGATATTATGTGAAGGTAACTTTAATCTGAAAAGAAATTAGCATGCATTTAAATAAATAAATATAAAAAACTAACACACATTATCAACATGCATTATAACATTATCAATGTTGAAACAGTAATTAAAACATTTTTTGAGGGGAAGCATGGTACTTTTTTAAAGTAAAGTAAATTATAAGATAAATAGAAAGTTAAAAAAACAACAGTTATTTGAAATATAAATCTTTTGTAACATTTTACATTTCTAAGTGTTTTAAAAAAGGATAAGTTTAGGTCAGGTGTAGGCAGTAGTAACCTATATGTGAAGAGAAAATAGAGGAAATTATCATACATCTAAAGAAATAAATATAAAAACACACTTATACTGGTCAATAACAATATGGTACCGCTATATCATGTTTCTTATCACTTTAAACCCAAACAGTGAAATGAATTAAATGAAATGAGTTAATTTCACTCAAATAATAATGAAAGTTCATTAGACTTAATTGAAATAAGTTCTGTAAACTCAAAATGTTGTTGTAGTAAGGAGAACTTAAAATGATTGCGTTTTCTAGTTCCCAGCACGCTTTGCATCAGACAACAAGGAAAATAAAAGTAGAAATTAAGTGTTATTTTGTGTGTTTTTGCACAAGATTAACATAGAGAGACACAAGTTAGTACTTAAATGTTGTGTTATGTTAAGATTTACATAGATTTCTCTTATGTTGGTTTTGTTGTGTTACCGTTGTGGTGAAGAGTAGAGCCTGTGGTTAGGTTGAGGATGGACAGCAAAAATTAAAGACTACATATACTGCATGTAGTTTGACTGTTTACATGCAACTGTCGTGAGTCTTTTAGAAAACTACATTAGCACGTGCCAGTGTGCTGTTGCTAACTAACACTTAACTATAAAGATCTGAATGAATGTGCTGTTTATGGAAGCAAGTTGTATATTATTATCATTGTGATAAGTGGGGTGGGATCATGGAAGTGAGGCTTGGCTCGGCTCCCATTGCTCTCAGCCCCACCTCACTTGGCATAAAAATTTTTAAGCTCTACAAACTTAAAAAAAAAATTGAGTTTGTTTACTCAAATGTTTTTGAGGCAATAAGTTTCCTCAAATGTTTTGAGTATTCTTAACTTATCAGATTTTACAGTGTAGCATATATTTATTTGCATAAGCTTGCATCTCACCAAGAGTCCAAAGTCTAGTGTGAATGCACCTTCAGCTGCTTTTTTATGCAAATGACTTTTGGAAAGGGAAGTTCCCATTATATACAATTCAGACAATGTCATAACGACAAGTGTGTGTAAACGGTCCTTTTCCAATCAACACAACTACAGTAGAAACCACAGATCAGTTCACTGTGAGATTAAAAGATAATCATTATCTCTCTCGATGCCAAGGATTACTTGAATTACAGAACTGCAGGTGATGAATGGACACAGTTAGCTTCGATGTTGTTTCGACATATTTTCCTCTCCACTCCACTGCACGGTCATTTGCATAGAGCAGGGGGTCTCCACATAGCTGTGGTCTTGCTGAAAAATACAGGGTGGTGCAGTTCTAAAGCCTTTGGGTTAAAGGTGGCCAAAGGCCAAGCTCAGGGTGGACCTCACACTGGCACAATGCCTGCAATATGCTGCAAAGAGCCAGAGCATGTGGAAGTGCTTTAGGCCTGCGGAAGGAGCATCCAGCCTCGCACAGAATCCCTCGCCGCAAAGACAGAGAAGCTGAAAGCAAATTACTCTTCATTAGAGCCACACAGCCAGTTGCCAGGGACCCGAGCGAGGAAAAACAACAGGCCTCAGAATTTATGATGAACGCATCATAAAGGAAGGAGGTTGACATGCAACATGCCACCTGCTGAACGCACTTCAGTTTTGTTTCGGATGAGAGAACGGCAGCCCTCATCACTGAAGATGAAGTACTTTTGCATCTGTGTGCGAACTGCACATTCTTCTACTTTATGGTTCTGTCTGTTACATCAAGAAACGCCAGTCGTAATTCCGCCGATCTGAATTCATGTATTTCCAGCTCCCTGCGGAGGCTTTTTTTGAGTTAGCATTCTCTGTTCCTACGCATTGGTATAAGAGCAAGCGAATTTTAATGTGCATATTGAAAGTATTACTCCTTAAACAGAACATCTTGTCCTTCAAGATCAAGTGACAAGACTGGGCCAAAACTGCATAAAAATCCGCTAAGTCCAATTGAAAAGATTTGCCGAAGCTTTCGCAGATGTTCTGAGGAATATTTCTGTTTTTTTGAGAGGTGCAGCGCTGTGGTAAATTGAATTGCTATAGATATGGTTTCGTAGAGGCCATTACCCTCTGAAATGTTCCAGTCTCGTCCACACCAGAGAACAGAGACCCATTACGTACGCCGGCAGCACCCCTGGCCCTGATGACAGGCCTCAGCCACCCAGGGATATCATCAGCTCTAGTCCAGCGTCTCTGCTGTCGTAATATCA
>JAFVLL020021913.1:0-15127 GCA_021397915.2 Tor tambroides
TAAGTTTGATGTGTCACATGGCCCTCTTCCTATTGAAAAAACAAAAGTTGTATCCAAGATGGCCGACTTCTAAATGGCCACCATGGTCACCACCCGTCTTGAGGAGTTTGCCCCCTCACATATACTAATGTGCCACAAACAGGACTTTAATATCACCAACCATTCCCATGTTATTACGGTGTATCCATATAAATGGCCCACCCTGTATACAGGAACATTCAAAACACATTACAGCCATATAATACATTATATAAGCTTCATATTTTTCCTTTTTTCTTCTTCAGGTTTATACTAACTAACAGTACTATAATGGTGAGCAGAAAAATGTTCAGTAACATTTTAGTATAGGGACCAATTCTCACTATTAACTAATTGTTTATTTGCATGCCTATTATTAACATATTGGCTGTTTATTAGTACTTATGAAGCACATATTCTGAATGATTATTTTCAACATCCTTAATCATATACCTAAACTTAACAACTACCTTACTAACTATTAATAAGCAGCAAATTAGGAGTTTGAGCCAAAAGTCTTAATGGTTAATGGTTTGTTAATAGCGAGAATTGGACCTTAAAATAAAGTGTGACCAAATATACAGTGCAAGTTCTTTCCAAATAATATTTTAGTTATAATATTTCTATTTTTCACATCCAGGTGGATGTTGCACACTGGTGGTGGTTGAGGAGATTTCCTCCTTCAAAAATGTATAAAGCAATTTGCAAAACAAAGTGACAAGAAAAGCGCTATATAAACACAATGAATTATTATTGTTAAAAATAAATGTAAAAAAACACAACAAGTCAGATAATGAAGTAAAACCAATATTATGGTTTATTCTGCTTTCTAAATAACCATCAAAAGACTAAAATCATAAGATTAATCACAATAATTTTAATCTATTGACAGCCATAGCTTTATGCTTCTCTGAAGGTTTACCAACATGCCGGTGAGCAAAAATTTACAGTTATAGTGTTACATTTTTCACATAAAAAATATATCTGGGGAACAGTGCACTGTCTCTTTGATAAAAGAAACAAACTGAAGAGCATACAACATACGGTTTCTTTCAATGATTTTTAATATTTTAAATAACATGTGGATGTGTTTACGTACTTTTACTGTTTACAGAGTTCAGTGAGTGTAACGTGAGAGAGTCACAAATGCATGTTGCTTCTGGAAATGTGCAACAAAGCCATATTCTTCTGAATTCATTTGTTCCCAAAGCACTACATGGATCAGATTATGCATTATTTGTCCTTAGGACAACTGAATTGTTCAGGGTATTAAGTGAACAGTCTACACAGAATGACAAATAATGGTAAGCACATGCACACAAGCAGATAATGTTCATGTATGAATGCACTGACCCCTGCAGCAAAGATTAGGATACGCTTCTGAACAAACCCTGAATTCTGTTTGCATCTGATACCATCCTCACAATCTGCATCAATCTGATCCTAGACACTCAAACATCTTCAAGCCACTTAAGCAATAAATCACAGCTTTATTATGCCACAGAATCTGACCATCAAACTTAAAAAGACACATTTAATGCCAGATCACATTTTAGAGACATACTGTATATCTTACAGCTATAAATCTGACAAGCCAAATACCCTGCTGTGAAAACACAGTGAGACTAAACCTGTTGATGACACAAAAGACGACATTTCACATTTTCTCTGCATATTTCTAACCACAAAAAAGATGCCGACCAGCAGCCTTCAAATTCAACCGAACCACATAATTTTACAATTTACACTGCCACATCCGATTCAGTCAACCAGTCATCGTAACTCTGATTTTTACCAAATACAGAGCTATTTTCCCTCAGCATTTCACCTGCTCTTTCATATTACACCACAGCATTTTAGCTTTTAAAAACTTAAGACACTTAAGAAAGGCTCATGTAGCCTGAAAAAGCACCTGCAGAGATAGGTTCTCACCCTTATTTCTTGTTCTACCTCCTCAAAAAGCTCCTTTAAAAGTTTATAATTTAAGAACATAATGAAGAAACAATTAAATCACATCTGATGCAGTTCCATAACAACTTTATGAATAACTCTGTTAGTTAGTACATATAATTTGGTTGAATAATCACACTCCATGGGTGCTAAGACCAGACAGAAACCCCGACAAAGGGCCCTGTGACAGGGCAGCCAGCACCAGCAAGGTCCCTGAGCAGTGCTGGAGGTCTAATTTAATCCCAGCAGGCCTAAGCAGCTGCCCAGCCCAAAATGGAATCAAACGGCAGCATGAGAGAGAGAGAAGGAGAGAGAGAGGGAGAAAATAAAAGTAGAGAGAAGGTGCAAATAAAACATATGGACAAGAAAAGATCCATGTGTCTGAGGCATTTTTTGGACGCAGTCGTTAGTACGCTTAATTAACCACCACACAAACTCGCACGGACGTTTCCAAGAGTTTCTTACCATTGCGGGCCTCTGAATCCGTGCGTTGGTCTCCATGGCATTCGCTCCTTGCCACGGTAACACAGAGTCACACCCAATGATCCGAGTCCACGCCAAACACGATGTGTGTGTGTGTGTCACACGAGGGTTTGTATTAATGTATATGTAGCCGTGATGGGTGTGTGTTGCAAAAGTTAGCCAGAGGAATATACGTGTGTTTCAGGGATTGACCAATTGCTCTGCTAACCTCATCACCCCCTCCTGGCTCATTCTGACACTCACAAACACACACACACACACACACGCGCACACACACACAGCTGAAACCTGTACTCAGTTTCTAAGTTGAAGGGGGTAAAGAGAGAGAGAGCGAGAGAGAGAATTGGGGTGGGGGGGTCAAATTGCAGGACTTGTGCTACATTTGCAGACTGAGGGGTTAAATTTAGCTGTGATAGGCAGGGGCAGATCTCTCTCTCTCTCATGTTTAGCTCCGGTATAGAGTGGCGAGTGCCAGAAAGAGTGGGAATGTAAACGTCAAAGACAGAAAGAAAGAGCAGGAGGAGTTAGTGAGAGACCCTTTTGAACAATCCCCTCTCTGACAGAAGGCCACCTGGCTCATTGTGTCTGTTACCGGTGGATCCCACACATCCGTTTAGTCAGTCACTCCACCTGAGGTTGACTCACACAAGTAGAACAGCTTCATTTAGTTCAAAATCACCTGCGTGTGACATTGTTAATAGTGATAAACTGATATATATATCGGTCAGGCTGATAAACCGGCCAATATTTGAACATTTTCACATTATCGGCCAGTAACTGTGCCTGCAGAAGTGTTCGTTCTTCTTTGCGCTATTTCCAAAATATACTAACAGGGAGGTCAATCAGTGGTTAATGCACAGTTTCGGTTTTCAAATATTTTCACTGAAAACGGTTAATATTTATTTTCACCATATGTGTGTATATCTCAACTGCTATAATTAAACTATTAGTACACTACTGTGCAAATTTTGGGGTCTTTAATGTATTTTAAATAAATTTCTTCTGCTCACAAAGGCTGATTTTTTAACAATACTGTAAAAACAGTTATATTGTTAAATCAGTACAATTTAAAATGTTTTTTAAAATATATTTTGAAATGTCATTTATTCCTGTGATGCAAAAGCTGATTTTTCAGTATCATTACTCGTCTTCAGTATCACGTAATCCTTCAGAAATCACTCTAATATGCTGATTTACTGTTCAATAAACATTTATTATTAGTATCAATGTTGAAAACAGTTGTGCTGCTTAATATGTTTGGAAAATGTTTCAAGACTCTTTGATGAATACAAAGTTCAAAACAACAGCTTTTTTGAAATAGAAATATCTTGTTTCATTATAAAGATATTTATAAATATAGTCACTTTTGAGTATTAAAAAAAAATATTACTGCCCCTAAACATTTGATTGGTAGTGTTTATCAAATACAGTTGCAGGAAAACATTTGTTGTAGTAAAACAATGAACAATTCTTAATCTTCCATGTTTTCTTACATGCATGTTTGAGGCGTGGTTAAAATCAGGCATTACTTCTAGAAAACAGCATAGTCAAAATTTGTTGAACCGAGAACAGAGTGAATGACCAATACCTGCAATCTTGTTTGGACTCCTGACTCCTGAAGTGTTCAGTGAAGACATGATAATGCATCATTGCTGTCTACTATTTGCTTAAGCCTATTGTTGTGAAGTAATTGAAAATAATATCAGATGTTATATCCAATTTATGCAGAAATGTATGGTAAATCCACATCACATACCCACATTTTATGCAAACCTCAAATGGTCACATAATTTTTCCTGCAACTGTGTATAATCTATCGCAATCCAGTTATTGACCTCAGTCACTGAAAACTCCATATTAGTCAACCACTGTCTTGTAAAAGATTTAGTGCTTGTCAGCTGAAACAACACTCACATGTCACTTAAAAGTATCTGCTCAATGAATCAATGCAAATGTCAGCACCAATAAATAAATAAAGTACAAAGGAAATAAATAAATAAGATACAACATAAATTTTGGCTTTAAGAGTCCCAGACACTGGTGTATATACTGACATCCTCAAGTGGTATGTGTTTGTCAAAACCACTAGAGGGCGACCTTTGACCCGCAGGAACAGCCTGTCCAACACCACTCACCCATCACCTCTCCATAACACTCTGACTGTCACCACTCACCATCTTTGTTATGTTCTCATGCCTTTATGGCTCAATAATGTTTTGTGGATATGCATGTTTGTGTATCCGTTATTAAAAACAATGAAGAATAAAGTTTGTTTTGAAACAAAAGAGCATATAATATGAAAACATACAGTAAATATTGGAACTTAAAACAAAAATTATATTTAACATTTAAAGGGGCATATTTCTTAAAGGGGTCATGAACTGAGGAATCAAAATATATAAGTGGTCAATGTGTTATAAAACATCCTGTAAATTTCAGAACTCAAAACTTTCTTGTTAGTCTAAACACAGTTTATACTGAAGCCAATCTGCCAAAACGAAAGCTTGTGGAATGTTCTACTCTATGCCATAATAGTGTGGATAAGCACCGCCTCCGCAGAAGATGATCAACGCCTGCTTCTACATGGCTGCATGTTTAGCCCCGCCCACTGATTCACACATGTAGTGTAAATGACAAGAGCGGCAAATAAATGATGAACTTCATTTGATGAACTGATGAAGTGCCAGACTGCATCAGTAAGAACTTGGTCCCTTGTTCACTTAATTTACCACTGATTTCGTTTTCAAACAAGGCACAATTTGACACAGGATTGTCAAAAATATTGAAAAATAAAAGACAATGCTGTGCCGACTATATTAGATCCGACAGTATTGTTGCAACACACAAGTGTGAGTAACTGTTTTCACTACAGGATCACTATTGCTTTGTCTCTTCTTACAGATCGTTTGATATGTACTGAGATTTGATGTGGTTTTGACCTAAATCACAGCAGCATCCATCTATGAGGAATGTAGGCTGTCAAACATACACAACTGTTAGCCAATCATAGCAGTGGGCATTTACTTCTGAGTCTACAATCCACCACACCTATTCAAACAGAGCGTTCAGATGAGGGGGGTTAAAAACAGGATAGAAAATAGCCTATAATCTCTAAATTATATAATGTTTTTGATGTAAATATATTGATAACATTACAAGTGGACCTCAGAGAACAGTACAAAATAAAAACAAAGGCAGTTCATGACCTCTTTAAAGGAATAGTTTACATAAAACTTTCACTTCAACACGTTAATTGATGGACTGGAGTCGTGTGGATTATTGTGATGTTTTTATTAACTGTTTGGACTCTCATTCTGACGGCACCCATTCACTGCAGAGGATCCATTGGTGAGCAAGTGATGTAATGCTAAATTTCTCCAAATCTGTTCTGAGAAAGAAAAACTCATGTACATCTTGGATGGCCTGAGAGGGTAAGGAAATTTTCAGCAAATTTTCAATTTTGGGTGAACTATACCTTTAAAAGTGCAGTTGCAAAAACAGACTGTTTAATTATCACGTACAGAGAGAAGGTGGAAAGAAGTAATGTAAAACTAAAATATGATACAACCCCCCCCCCCCAACAACTTCATAAATGGACCTCGGGAAAATTCATAATACATCCTCTTTAAACCTGACTGAAGGCATAAAAACATGCTATAAATCTTCCTTATCCTCTTTCATATACTTCCTGCATGCTATGCTTTTATATTTGGCCATGCTTGTATTTATCCAGCAATAAAACCATAGAGATAAATATAAAAGTGCTACTCCAGACAAAACAGATATAACCCAGACAAACAAACACAGTACACAACTCGCGCAAACACGTGCAAACACGTGCAAACACACACACATGCACTGAAGCAGATAGCACGCAGCGGCTTTTGTGTGGCATCAGGTGTGACCGTGGCATAAAGGGAAATGTGAGGGGATGTTCTGTTGTGCAGCTGCCATTTGAAGCCGTGATCAAACACACCATCCGGTCCTCAGAGAGCTAAGAAGCACTCAACCTCAGCGCCAAAACCATGGAGGTCTGATCTAATGGCACCCAAACTAATGGGAAAATTAGAAAGTGATCCATCAGGAGAGCCCGCAGGGATAAGGGGGTCAATTATTCAGGGGCCTCATCCTAATACACACTGGCTTGAGAACCACACCCATTAACTCACAACACAATACTGTGTGTGTGTGTGTGTGTGTGTGTGTGTGTGTGTGTGTGCACGTCTGACAGTGGGACTGATACACGACCCCGGCTGGTTGCGAGCACACATTTTTGTCAGCAATCAACACATTGGCCTGTATGCTTCCACACACACACACACACACACGTACCTATATACACAAGCACACTAATCCATTTGCCTCCTCCTCTTCCGACTGTGCAGCATGCTGCGGGGAGATTCGGGGCCCTGTCACCATGGAAACCTGGCCAGTATAAGAGCACAACTGTGTATGTGTGTGTGTATATTTGTTCATATGTGTATATATGTGGGTGTGTATGAGACCAAGGCCTACACAGGTTTTCATACTTTCGGCTGCCAAAGAGGGGGCAGACACACACGGAAACGTACTATATAATCATAAATATTCATAAATCTTGTATGTCCTTACAGAAGCATTAAATATCTTCATCTTTAAAGGTACACAAGTTTCTGAGCCTATGTAAGAGGAATGGGGGGGGGGGGGGTCAACCTTTCCAGTCTGCTTGGGAGGGGGAGGGTTGTAAAGATCCAAGGAGGAGGTACTTTAGCTTGAAACCCCTTGTGGATGGGCAAATGTCATTCAGCAGGAGCTACGAGGAGGGCTTTGGGAGTGGAGGACACATTTCAGCATGACACAGGAACCTTCCTTAAAATGTCAAGTGGACATGAGGGGAAGAAAAAGAAAAACTTGATACTATGTATTATATACTGCCTTACATTTAGAGTTGAAAGGATATTAAAGGGGTCATATGATGCAATTTCAAGTTTTCCTTTCTCTTTGGAGTGTTACAAGCTGTTTGTGCATAGATAAGATCCCTGAAATTGCAAAGATTAAAGTCTCAAAACCAAAGAGGTATTCTATATAAAAATTAAGACTCTGCCACGCCCTCCTAAAACGTCTCATTTAAACACGCCCCCACATGGTGGCACGGTGTGGGGAGATTTGCATAACACCGCCCAAATGTATACGCAAAGAAAGAGGGTGGAACTATTATTCTCGCTGTAGTATTGTTGTTGCTGCTGGCGCCATGTCGTGGAGACGCTGTTTCGTTGTGAAAGCGAAAGTACTTTGTTTGGGCTTCCAAAAGAGGACACAACAAGAAATCAGTGGTTAAGTTGTATTTACAAAACTGTTCCTGAACAGTTCAACCCAAATATTCGAGTGTGTTTAGTGCATTTTACGGAAGACTATTTCCTGAACCTGGAAGAGTAGCCTACAATGCTGGCTTGCACAAAGGCTGTTTCTATAAAGTGGGGCAATTCCAACTTTGCAAGGACAGTCTGACGCTTCTGACTCACAGCCTGTAAGTACATTTCTGCCACTGACGATTCAAACGCGAGTTTTGAGCAGTGTAGAGTAGTGCTTGTTGTTTGTCTTTTCTCCGATCACAAATGCAGACATGGTTCGCGCCGCGTAAAAAGACAGTATAAGTCATTATAATCAGTAATTATGTCCCCACTGGATGCAACAAATGCCTCGTTTATAATGGGTTTTATTGTTTTGGTCTTGTCGCGCCGGGACACGGCATCACAATACGATAAGGAGTGTAACATTTCCGTCTCACGCTTGAGATATTCAGCCAATCACAACGCACCGGATAGCTGGCCAATCAGAGCACGCCTCGCTTCTCAGAACAATGAGCTTTGTAAAAATCGACGTGCTTCAGAAAGACGGGGCATAGAGGAGCAACAATAATGTACATTGTGGAAAATAATGTGTTTTTTGAACCTTAAACCGCATAAACACATTGCATTACACCAAATACACAAAATTATGTTCTTTTTAGCAACGTCAAATTACCCCTTTAAAATTCACACCAAAATGATAAGCCGGTAATTATTTCCATGCCCGATAACTAATACAGGGCTCATATTAAAATTCAGTTTTTTTGTCTAATTAATAATAATTAAAAAAAACAAACGTAAACCTAAAATGAACTGTTCAAAAATTACAACTGAATTTAGACATCACAACATTATAAAGTAGTATGAAAAATGGATATTCATTTTGAGATTTGATAAAGAATGAGATAAAGAATGGGTTAAATGAGATCCCATTTAACAGAGCTATTAAATGATTAATTAATTAATTAATTTTTTTTTAAAGAAATGTACTTCAGGTGTAAAAACAGGAGAAATAGGCATGCACAGTTATCCAATATTGATTGAAATATGCTACTTTTCGAAGGTTTGTCGGTAGTAAAAATATTTTTAATAGAAGTGAATGCTCAATTAATGCATTAAATTGATCGAAGACATTTAAAACTTTACAAAGGATTTATATATAAACGCTGTTCTTTTAAACAGTGTATCACAATTTCCACAAAAATATTAAGAGGCAGATCTGTTTTCAACATAGCTAAAAAAAATAAGTAATGTTTCTGGAGCACAAGATATTAAAGAGATTTAAGAGATTAAAAAGATTCAAAAAAATCTTACCAACCCCAAACTTTTGAACGGTAGTGTACAATACCAAGTAATACAGATAAATTAATATGACATGTACTTTTGCAAATGTAGTAAGTATACCATGCATGCAGAAAACTTGCATAACAGACAATATACATACTGCATAATGGAAAAATAGAACCATATTTATGTTAGTGTACTATTTGAAACATACCCACTGTGCACTTCTCTGAACAACATATTTGTTTGTTCCCATTTTAAAATAAATCTTGAAATAACATGAAACAACAAAAAAGAATGGCTGAACTGCATCCTGCAGACACGAAGAATAGAGATACTCCAATGAAAAGGAGAAGAAGTGCACAAACACCCACAGACCAACAGCAGAAACTACAGGCCAGTGCCTTTGACCTCACACTGTCCGCACAGGAAGGCTCGGTATGGAAATGACTGGCGCTACTGTACATGCAGCTATAAGTTGGCATGTAACTATTTTAAAATGGATGCTGAGAACCTGAAAACTAAATTTCATGGTGCATGATGGTTCCAAAAGGGGAATTATACCTTACAATGACTTCTGCGACTGAGGCAAGAGTGACAGACAAGACATTTGGGCATCTTACCTGTCGGACGAAGCTGTTAGAGGTTGTGTCTGAGGAGGTGCTGCCATCTGAACGTTTGAAACGGCTCTTCCTCTTTGCATACTTCCCATGAATCACAAGAGAGAAAGAAATTAGAAAAGAACGGACACTTTTTTGTATGCATGCCCACTCACTCACACACACACACACACCCACACACAAAAAAAGTGGATTCTGGGCCCTGTCTCTGTGTCCAGATATGATTACCCATAATTACTCATGTCCGCCAGTGTTCTCTGGGAATCAGTAATCTGATTGGCCTTAACATTGGCCAATGGCCTGGCTGCCCTCGGCAGGGCCCTTTATGTGGCATTCATAGGCGCCAGACTCCGTTGCCATGGAGATCAGAAGAAGGCTAATTGGGTTTGGTGGCACTAAAAGACCCTGATGGATCAGGCAACACTGTAATATGCTCAAAACCAGCATTCACAGCGATGCACACAAGCTTTCTGAACAAAATGTTTGCAAAACCATTGTTTTTCTTCACCTGAAACCCACAACTCCTTCCCCTTTCCATCAGGCAATCAACTACAACAACCAGCAGACAGTTTTAGTTTAAAGTGAAATGTGCAAAAGTGTGTCAAATAATGATTGTTGTCAAATTGTATGACCGTGTATGACACCTCATTTGACAAACAGATAGTGCCGCCCCAAACTCACACCATTGGTTCATCCAGTGTTGCTATATGCTGGGCTGGTTGAGATGCGCAAACAGACAGATCAATGTTTTGAATGGATTTAGACCTTTCAGGGAATCAACTATAAATTAATTGCTTAAAGTTCGGATGTGATAAAGCATTTTAACAGAAAAAAATTAAACATCAAGGCCTAAATGAGATTGTAAAGTTATTATCTAGGGGTCACACAGGGTCCAGACCGTTAACACTGACAAAATTGCTACATGGGGAAGAACATCTGAAAGGTGCTGTGTAATAATTTTGTGCTTGAATGTCTCAAATATATGAAATCCTTTTTGCAGTTAAAGGGTTACTCCACCCCAAAACGAAAATTTTGTCATTAATCACTTACCTCCATGTCGTTCCAAACCCATTAAATCTTCGTTCATCTTCGGAACACAATTTAAGATATTTTGGATGCTTTTTGACAGCTCTCTGACCCTCCCATAGACAGCAACGTAATTAACACAATCAACGTCCAGAAATGTAGAAAGGAGATCGGTAAAATAATCCATATGACATCAGGGGTTCAACCGTAATTTTACGAAGCAATGAGAATTTTTTTGTACACAAAGAAAACAAAAATAACGACTTTATTCAACAATTCGTCTCCTCCGTGTCATCCTAGCGCCATTTTGGAGAGTATCAAAATACAAAAAGTATTCTCGTAGCTTCGTAAGATTACGGTTAAACCCCTGATGTCACATGGATTATTTTACCGATCTCCTTGCTACGTTTCTGGACGTTGATTGTGTTGATTACATTGCTGTATATTTAGGGCCCTATGAAATCCGTTTTATTTTTCCCAAATTCTGTTTTTTCCGTTTTAATTTTTCTGGATTCCGTTTTTTTCCGTTTTAATTTTTCTGGACTCCTTTTTAATGGTCAAACTAAATTTTATTAATCAAAAAGCATGTCTAATTAATTAAAATCATGAAACTTATACAATTTAACATTAATTTCTTAAAAGTGTAACAAAAATGACATCATGTTTAGGGCCGTATGAAATGTTTTATTTTTTTCTCACCTTATGTTTTATTGTTACCAAATTCTGTGTTTTAGCATGTCTAATAATTTGAATGCATACAAACAATTTTTATTTATTCTTACAGTAGCCTTATGAAATGTTTTTTCCCCCCTCAGAAATTCTGTGTTGTGTATTTAAATTTTACTGGTTATCAGACAAAGGCTAAAAACATTGATTTAATTTATATTTTAATTAATGAAAATTAAACATTTAAATTTTTGGCAAATAAAGGGGATTTACTACTAAAATTAAAATATTTTGTGATTATTTCTTAAAAAATAAAGTTGTATTATTTTTCAACAGTAGTAGTAGTTGTAGTAGTAGTAGTATTACGTACATTCTACTAAATAATAGTAATATAGCCTATTTCTGGCACAATGCCTTTAAAAAGTTAAACCGAACTTTTATTTTGACGGGTTGCCGTGAATACCTTTAAAGTACTGTGTGTATATGATATAATGTTAGTTTTACTCAAATGAAATGGTAAAATGCTTGTAAAGTGACTCTCAGAGCAGTTTTGGAGATATTGTTCATGTATTTATGTCCTCATTGAGACGGCAGACGCTGAAATCACCGCGAGCGCCACGCGCGCTGTATATGTAACTAGTAAACAAAACCGTGCGTCTGCTCCATTCATACAGAGACGCGCAGAACATGCAGGATTAATATTTAAGTCGACTTTTGCGGCTTAATATTTACAGATACTAGTCCATATCACGATTTGATTTAAGTGTAATGACCTACTTTTGATTAATTCATCCAAACTTTGACAAATTCCGTGACATTCCGCGTTAAACTGTAAATTCCGTTTTTATGACTGGATTCCGCGATTCCGTCCGCATTTTCTGCATCGCGGAAATCATAGGGCCCTATATATTGGAGGGTCAGAGAGCTGTCAGAAAGCATCAAAAATATCTTAAATTGTGTTCCGAAGACGAACGAAGCTTTTATGGGTTTGGAACGACATGGGGTTAAGTGATTAATGACAAAATTTTCATTTTGGGGTGGAGTAACCCTTTAAGGAAATAAAATATATAAAATCAAAGTACTAATAAACCCTGACAAGTCTTCTGCTGTGTAGGTGAGTTTGGGAACACACAGACAGAAAACAAGCCTCAACAACAACAGGTTTTCTGCACTGGTTACTCTAACTGTACAATATTATGTTTACAGACACAAACCATGTTGCAAGCTTCCTGGAAACTATTGAATAAATCAAACCACAATGCCATTGCTTTCCCAATATTGGTAATGTCCCAAGTTCTTGCCTCTATCTGTGCCAGTGAAATCATAAACCATTAGTTTAAAACCGAACAGAAGGATAGAACCACACTGTCTGCATTGCTATTGCGTCATCATAAAGGGTTCATAATAGACATTATGGTCACAAAAAGGCATAACTGAGCACTGCCATTGCAAGTTACTGTGATATATGCCAGACACAAGAAATACTTCTTTACCTTAGATAATGCATTTCAATATTATTAAAGTCAACATAAAATCAGTTTACCCAATTTACTTCCTTAAGGCACAATCCTGGTTTTGCTGTGCATAAATCACTTGTTTGCATCATTCCCAGTAAAGAAATGCTTAAAATAATGCAGAACTAAAATGTAAACAATATATTAAAATTTAGGGTCTAATGCTATTTCATGCATTCTGACTTATTTACACTGCAAAAGAGTTGGATTTTTATGCGAAACATAACCAAAGTCTCAAAAAACGAGTTGGACGTGCCAAATATACTCCTTCAGAGTATGTGCAAGTTTCGAGTATGGCCCTGTATGATGTCATAAAGGGCAGAATTACTTGTATGGGCACTTCTCCCGGAAGAGTGCGAGAGCAAGAGCACACCCATCAATGTGCTTCATTCAGGTTACGGAAGACGCTGGGATCCGATTCTGGATAGAATATGGCAGAATCTGATTTTTAGCCATAGTTAATTTAAGTCAAAGTTTTTGTTCCTGTTTTATTTGTCACGATGTTACAGTTTGCAGTTGATCTATAAGATTATCATGAGAAACTGTGTGTTATGTCCTCTTTAGAAAACTTGAAATGCAACTACTTGACAGGATTCTTGTTTGTAATGATCCAATCTATTGCTACAGGATCAAGTCCTGCACTACATTTTCCTTCTTGAATGTGTTTCACTCAGAAATATATCTGATTATGGAAGTAAAATGGTTTAAAAACAACATTTGACATTGACTTTAACCTGCTATGTTTGAGATACCTTGTCTTTAAATCTTGGTTACTCTTGTTCCCTTTAATCATAACTGGTCTGGAACCTTATAAAATAATGTTATTTTAGTAATACTTACATAATTATAATACAATCTTGAATTAGCCTTTATGTTTATATCCAGTTTTTATTTTAATTTTAAGTCAAGTTTAGGTTTAGTTAAGTTTTAGTCTTTGTTGTATGCTTACGTTCTTTTATCTATTTATTTTTTTTATTTCAGTTTTAATTTCAGTAATTTTAGTTCTTCACCTTAAACTTGTTTCAGTTAGTCATCACTTTATTACATTTTTTAAGCTTAAGTTTCATGTACTATTTATATATTATTTATTTAATCTTTATTTCAATAACTGCAACAGTTTTACTTCACAATAACAACACTGAAAATAACCTTCTTGTATTTTTTCCCACCACCTGTGCTTTTAAACACAGCATTCAAGACATATAATAGACACATAAAATGTTTTAATCTAACAACCATCTTTAAACACCATGAACTGTTTAATGTGGAAGGTTTGTGAGAGGCTGGAGATGCTCATATACTGCAAAACCAGATCTGAGAAAGGCCAGCAAAATGTCAAGGGACGGAGGAGGGATGTATTGGTATGGTGATGAGACATTTCCTGTTGACAAACAGCCTCTGAGGCTAATTAGGTAATTAAGGAGGAAAAGCTGTGCCACGGGGCAGGGGGAAGGATTTTAGAGTTACACAGTGTCACCACTAGTTCATCACAGAAAGAGGAGAGGAGAGGCTTAATGATGTTTAAACACAGTGTCCTTAATTGACCATGTGTGGCTAATGATATCAATCCAATTAAAAACTTCATTAAAAACCCACTTAATATCTTATTCTTCACAAAAATTCAACAAAACTAGGAAATGCACTTTTTTTCTGTACTCAACCGGTTTGCTCTCACACACATACACACTTGCTTCTCAACACTCTGCCTCCTCACAGCTATGTATAGACATGATTCAGACAGAGCACCTCTCCACAGCACAGGTCACACACATTCACGCTACCACATTATATAAAGACCATTATATAAATACAGCCCTAGCCATCAGAAACACTACTGAAACATCCATCCACACACCACACGCAGTAATAAGTCGTGCTGAACAGAATGACTGAGTGGCCTGTATGGAACAGGTGTACATTCATACATCAACCGTCCTCTGAAACAATTCACAAACAGAGAAACAGGGCAGAGCCAGAGAGAGGTATCAGTAAATGTTTTTACATTTTGTAATAGTTGTGTATGAGTTCCTCAGTTGTGCTTCGTGTAAAAATATGGATCTCAAAATCAGTCACTGATAAAGGGGTCAAATATGCACAAGATGCTGGAAAACCAAAGAATGTGCAGAACCTGGAGGATTTTTTTCTTCTTTTTTCCCTGAAGTTGAACTGCTCAGGACAAACAAGGTACTCGTAAACAATTATCACAAAATATAAACACTTGTGGATCATCCAGGGGCCC